>CAJHQP010001440.1:0-90000 GCA_905132765.1 Moricandia arvensis | reverse complement strand
GCATGACCTCGACGATCATCTGCGTAATGCAGCAGGTCAAAAGATAGAAGATCAAGGGACCATAATCCATGATACAGAAGAAGAAGAAGCAGACGCTGCAACAGCTCAACCTGAAGCTAATGCCCAAGCTGCTTAGAGAGCAATGGCTGACTACAACCATCCAAAACATTTCTACGCCAACAGATCCGCCATTCGTCCTCCAGCTTTTCAGAGAAACGATTTTGGAATCAAGCCTGCTTTCCTTGGACTTGTACACAAACACCTTATCATGGGTTGCGAATGAGCATTCTATCGATCAGTTGGAGCGATTTGAGGATCTAGTGACTGCTATCAAAGCCAATGGAGTCCCCGAAGACTATCTTTTTTGTAAGTTTTTCAAGTACCCACTCGCTGGAGAAGCTTCATATTGGCTTAAGCAGTTACCACCAGGATCCCTGACATCATCCTGACACCACGTCAATGCATTGATTGATGATGATTTTTGGCAGGAAGGTAAGAGAGAAAGGCTCCAAGAAGGAGATTTTCGTGGGGAAAGTTCCATGTCATTCGCGGTTCGCACTGGTGTCGATCGACACCAAACGCTGAGCATCGATCGACAACGATTCTTGTAGTATCAGTAGCTTTGTGTGAATCGACTAACGTCGATCGACAACTAAACTGTAAGTAAATGAAGAACAATGAAGAACAAGTGAAGAGAGTAAATAAGAGAAAGAAAGAATGAGTGATTTGAGAGTGAGAGAGAGTTAATGAGGAAATGTATTTTTTTTTTCTTGCTTGCATTCAGATACTAGCAACAACATATATAGGAGTCTCTATATGGAAACTCAGAAGACAAAGAGACAAAGCAAGGGGACACAAACATCATAATTGGGTTTGGAATAGTAATATCCACTCCCAACAACTCTAATTCAAATTTGAACTTGTAGATCCACATTTGAACTTCAAACTTCAAATCCCTTTCTAGAAGCTTTCTTAGGCGTGCTCAGGTTGACCTGAGAAAGCCTCTCAGTTCCCTTGCCTTCCAAGCCACTCTAGATTAAATCACTCTTGCTGGAGCGAGCAGCAGAACAGCAGCAACTTGTAACTGGTGTAACTTCCAAACCATAACTCCTTTTGGACTGATTCCAATTCGCCGCGAGACCTTGATGAGTTTAGAATGTAGGGCAATTGGTTGCATGGTCAAATTCTTCATGGTTAGGAATTTACACCCTTTTTCCTGAGACATGCCAGTGTGAATTCCATCACTAGCATTTTTCTTGTTTATTCTAATACTCCCCCTCAAGCTTGACCATAAGGTATGGTGAAGCTTGGAAGCACCATAAAGACATCCCTCATTAAAACCTTGTATGAAAAACCCTATGGGATAAAATCACACAAGGAAAAAGAGTAGATGCTTTATGGTGAGAGGAGATCATGCTCTAGATAGGTCTATGAGTCCCAATTTTGGGTGTATGAACTCACAGACCTTAGTGCTTGCTCCCTTAGTGAAGATATCAGCTAGCTGGTCCTCACTTCTGGTATAGCAAGGGAGAATGATCTTCTGTTCCACGGCTTGTCTCACTTTATGGCAGTCCACTTCAATGTGTTTGGTTCTCTCATGGAAGACTGAGTTGGATGCTATATGGATAGCTGCCTGGTTATCGCAATGCATTGTGATTGGTGTTGTTGTCTCTATGCCCAAGTCTCTTAGCAGATTCCTGATCCAAATGAGCTCACTTGTAAGCTTCCTCATTGCTCTATATTCTGCTTCAGCACTTGAACATGACACAATCTCTTGCTTCTTGCTCTTCCAAGTGACTAAGTTGCCTCCAATGAAGGTACAATAGCCTGTGATAGATCTCCTATCCATTCTATCACCAGCCCAATCTGCATCACAGTATCCCACTATCTCTGTGCTCTTGTTGTATCCCATCCATACACCTTGTCCCGGAGCTTTGCTTAGGTACCTTAAGATCCTTCCCACCATATTCCAATGATGAACTTTGGGACCTTGCATGTGTTGGCTAACTTGATTCACAGCAAAGGAGATATCGGGTCGAGTGATGGTTAGATAGATAAGCTTCCCCACCATCCTTCTATAGAGTTTAAAGTCTCCAAATGGTTCATCTTCAAACTCCCCCTCACGTACAACTTTGTATCCTTCCTCAAGTGGTGTCTTGGCTATTCTTCCTCCAAGCTTTCCTGCCTCATTTAATAGATCAAGTGTGTACTTTCTTTGGGATAGAAACAGCCCCTCCTTGGATCGGCATATTTCTATTCCTAGAAAGTACTTTAGCTCACCCAAATCTTTAATATCAAAAATAGACTTAAGAAAAGCTTTCGTAGAGATGATACCTTCCTTGTCATTTCCAGTGATGATTATGTCATCAACATAGATAAGGATTACCACAATACTTTGTTGGGTTGTGAGAGTGAAGAGTGTGTGATCAGCTTCTGACTTGATAAATCCTCTTCCATTGAGAGTTGTACTTAGCTTGTGATACCAAGCTCTAGGTGACTGCTTTAGGCCATATATGGCCTTCTTCAATCTCAAGACATTCCCTGGTTTCACCATGTCTTCTAGGCCTGGTGGTGGTCTCATATAGACCTCATCTTCCAGTTCTCCTTGTAGAAATGCATTCTTGACATCCATTTGCCACAAATCCCATTCAAGGTTCACAGCCACTGATATTATAATCCTTATGGTGTGAAGCTTGGCTACTGGAGCAAAAGTATCAAGATAGTCTTCTCCATAGACCTGAGTGAATCCTCTTGCAACCAACCTTGTCTTCCTCCTCTCTGGTTTTCCATTGGCCTGGTACTTGATGGTGAAGAGAAGCCGGCTGGTCACAGCTTTCTTGCCTTTAGGTAACTCAGCCTCAAACCATGTGTCATTTTTTTCCATAGCACCCATCTCAGCTCCCACTGATTCCCTCCATTCTTCATCCTCCATAGCCTCTTCATAGGTCTTTGGAATGAAGTCTTGATCGAGATTAGCTAAGAAGACTGCATGCTCTTGAGGATAACTTGCCAAAGAACAAGTTGCTTGGATAGGATGAGCCACTGCATTGCTGTTGAAGTACACTTGTCTTATTCTAGCGCTTCTTCTTAATGGTTGAATCTGTTGCTCCTCTACCACTTGTTTTATTCTAGTGCTTCTTCTTAATGGTTGAATATATTGCTCCTCTTCCAATCCTTGTTCTCCACTGGCCTGATCAGAATCAGCAGCTCCATCTTGATCATGTATGTCATGTGTTGTTGTTGAATCATCTTCTTGTTGGGATGATTCAGTCTCATTGCCCTCCTCAGGATCAGGATGGACCGTTTCAACAACAGGTTGATCAACACTTGGTTCACCATCAGCTGAAGTATCCATGGGATTTTTAGGTGCTGAGGGACTGATTCCTAGACTTTCCATGATGATCCGAAGGTTGGTGGCCCTATCTGATCCTCCGTGGAGCAAATCTTCGAGGTCTTCCCAGCTCTTTTCCTCATAGAACCCTTTTTCCTCAACAAACTTCACATCCCTTGATACTAGAACTCTCCTAGATTCCGGGCAGTAGCATTTGTACCCTTTTTGTGTGTGGGAATAGCCAATGAACATTGCCTTGACACTTTTAGGATCTAGCTTGTTTCTTTGTTCACCTGGTACAAGAACATAGCACACACATCCAAACACACGTAAGTGATCTATTGGAGGGTTAGTTTTGTGTAATACCTGAAATGGAGATTTATCTTGGAGTATCTTTGTAGGAATCCTATTGATCAAGTAGCATGCTGAAACCACAGCATCACCCCAAAATCTTTTAGGGACATTGGTGTGGAACATCATGCTTCTTGCTACTTCCATCAGATGTCGATTCTTCCTCTCAGCCACACCATTCTGTTGAGGGGTGTAAGGACAGCTAGTTTGGTGGATGATCCCATGTTTGGCCAAGTGATTTTTGAAGGCATGGCTTGTGTATTCTCCACCATTATCTGACCTAAAAATTTTAATCTTAGAGTTGAAATGGTTAGTCACATAGTTTTGAAAGTTTATAAATGCTTCTAAAACTCTATCTTTGCTTTGAATTAATGTTAACCAAGTAAACTTTGATTTTTCATCTATGAATGTAACAAAGTATTTATGGCTTTCTCTAGATACACAAGGAGCAGTCCAAACATCAGAATGAATTAAATCAAAGCAATTTTCATAGATAGTAATGGACTTAGGAAAAACAGACTTGCAATGTTTCCCAAGGATACACGCTTCACAACTTTCATTTTTAAAAGATAAATTGGGTAACATCAGTGCTAAAGCTCTAGAATGAGGGTGACCTAATCTAGCATGCCATAACACATCAGTAGATAATGCAGAAGTAGATTTAAAAGCATAAGGTAAATATGATCTATTCTTGGTGTCTTCTAGGACATATAGCTCTCCTTTGCTCACACCTTTTCCCAGCACCTTATTAGTCTTAATATCCTGAAAGCACACTTCATTAGGACTAAAAATAACATTGCAATTGAGATCATTAGTAGCCTTCTTTACAGACAATAGGTTAGAGGTAAAAGTAGGCAAATAAAGAGCTTGAGATTCCTTATCAAATAGATTCAGACTTCCTATGCCTTTAATTGGTATACTATCTCCATTTGCTATCAAAACACTACCTAGAGCCGGTTTGACATTTCTTATGAGTTTTACATCTCTAATCATGTGATGTGTAGCTCTTGAGTCAACTATCAATGGCCTAGTAGGTTCATATGAATTTAGAATAGATTTTAAAGCATAATTACTAAGGTTACCAGAATTGGCATTGATAGCCTTTATGAGAGCCTCAAAGTCTGACTTGCGGATGAAGGTGTCATCATTAGCTGGCTGAGGAGTGGTTTGAGATCCTGACCCAACCGCATGTGAAGCTGCTGCCATAGCTCTCCCATCTCCTCCGATGCTCAAAGCTGCTGCCATAGCTCTCCCATCTCCTCCCATGCTCAAACCTGCATTACTTGATTGTGACCCTTCTTGAGCTCTAGCTTCATGAGCCTTAGGTCTGTTGTATCTGTTAGCAGAAGTAGGTCTGAGATGAGGATGGAGAATCCAGCAATTGGTTTTGGAGTGACCCTCCTTCTTGCAATGCTCACAGGAAACTTGTTTATTTCCTCCACCACCTCTTGATTTGAAGTAAGCCTTGTTGGCTGTGAGTTCCTCCATCTTCTCAGCCTTGTGGACCATGGTTAGCTCCCCTTTTCCACCAAATAAACCTTCTGAACCTAGCTCCTTCTGCAACTGAGAGCATACTTCATCATAACTTGGCAGTTCCTTGGACCGAAGGATGTGCTTGAGAAGGTCACTGAAGCTTGGATTGAGTGTGAGGAGTAGTCCAAACACTTTATCCTGCTCACGCCTCTCTTCAAGGACAGCAGGGTCAGAGGAGCTTGGTCTTAGCATTTCAAGCTCTGACCAGAGTTGGCTGTACTTGCCAAGATGCTTGGTAAGATCCATTTCTTCTTGCTGCATATTATTAAGGGCCCTCTTTACTTCAAAAATTCTAGTAAGGTTTGAAGTGTTACCATAGACTTTTTGTAAGGTATCCCAAAGCTGTTTTGCTGTTTCACAGTGGGAGTAAGCTTCCATTATAGGCGTGTCAAGTGAGCTCTGCAGAATAGACAGCACCATGAGATTTTCTTGTTCCCATTTGCCTTTATCTATCTCCATTATCTCCTTGCCGCCAGCTCCTTGGCCGGTTTGCTTTGGTGCCTCACTTGTAGTGACATGCCCCCATAAGCCTCTTCCTCCAAGTGCAGTCCTAGCCAGTCTTGACCAGGTAATGTAGTTAGCTCCCTTTAGGGTAGCCGGAATCATAACAGTCTTGTATTGTTGCTGTTCCATCTTCTTCTTGTAGATAGAAGGAGAAACAAACTTCTTGTAGAGTATTTGGAAGTGTATGTTGCGGAAGTGATGTTGAGGAGAGTAAACAGAGTGATGTTGCGGAAGTGTATTAGGAAATCAGGAGCTTTAAAGCTCTGATACCATGTAAGTAAATGAAGAACAATGAAGAACAAGTGAAGAGAGTAAATAAGAGAAAGAAAGAATGAGTGATTTGAGAGTGAGAGAGAGTTAATGAGGAAATGTATTTTTTTTTCTTGCTTGCATTCAGATACTAGCAACAACATATATAGGAGTCTCTATATGGAAACTCAGAAGACAAAGAGACAAAGCAAGGGGACACAAACATCATAATTGGGTTTGGAATAGTAATATCCACTCCCAACAACTCTAATTCAAATTTGAACTTGTAGATCCACATTTGAACTTCAAACTTCAAATCCCTTTCTAGAAGCTTTCTTAGGCGTGCTCAGGTTGACCTGAGAAAGCCTCTCAGTTCCCTTGCCTTCCAAGCCACTCTAGATTAAATCACTCTTGCTGGAGCGAGCAGCAGAACAGCAGCAACTTGTAACTGGTGTAACTTCCAAACCATAACTCCTTTTGGACTGATTCCAATTCGCCGCGAGACCTTGATGAGTTTAGAATGTAGGGCAATTGGTTGCATGGTCAAATTCTTCATGGTTAGGAATTTACACCCTTTTTCCTGAGACATGCCAGTGTGAATTCCATCACTAGCATTTTTCTTGTTTATTCTAATATAAACGAGTCAATCAACCGACATAGATATAGAGATATCAATCGACAATGCGACTTGAGCATCGATCGACAGATGAGAAAGCTGGTTCGACTGCCAAGCATCACTGCAAATTTGATTGTGTGTCTAACCACAACGGTTTCTGAATAGAATAATGACACATCTGAAGCTATGGATCTTAATAGAGAAGATGAGGGACACTCTAAGAGAAAGCAAAAGATCCCCAAACATCAACGCAGAGGAGCCAATCAAAAGGAGATGGATAGCTATACGAAAAGAGTTTTCATAATTCCTGTAGATACTCCTTTTGATGAAGCTTATTATACTCACAGGTTGTGGATTATTTTCAGGGAAACAAGGGCGACAGATGATGATATACAGATTATGTTCAATCATCTCATAGAAAAGATGAAACAGATGACTTGTCTGAAGAAGAAAAGTGATCCTGGGAAGTTCATGGTCCCGTGCTTATCAAAGACAACGAATACATCAATGCCCTCTGTGATATTGGATCATCAGTGAGCATTATGGCAAGAACTATGGCAGAGGAGCTGAACCTGAAAGTGGAACCCTCCAATGATTCTTTCACATTTGTAGACTGCTCAAAAGTGAACTCAGGAAGGATGGTAAAAGATGTTCTAGTACATATTAACAACACCTTAGTTCCAGTAGACTTCCACTTGATGGACATCATGATAGATTGGAACTCTTCACTACTACTTGGGAGAGGATTCATGGCTACCTAGGGAGCTATCTGCGATAAGAAATTAAACAGGTTGTATCTATCTCTAGTTGATCAAAATATTTTCTATGAACCTATCAAGAATAAGAACAAGGCTACTCTGATTGATTGTGTGATGATGCAGAACTTGTGGCCACATGATTCTGCGAGTATGATTTCAACGAAGAGTCGGAAGATGGATCATCGATCGATACCCAGCACAGAGAATCAATCGACGTGTTTGCAGTTTAGCAATCGGTCAACACCCACCCTTCGCTATCAATCGACGACCCTACTCCAGAACCGATCAACAACTGCCACGCAGATGGTGGTTACAATCCAACCTACCCCGAGTACGACAAAGACTACAGAGAAGAAGAGATAATCGAGTATCGTGGTATTGCTATGGAAGAGGCTGGTGTTTATCACATTTCCCATCAACTCTGGAAATCGACATCGGTCGACGGTAACCCTACGCCATTGATCGATCCCGACCTAGAAGCAGCGTCCGAACAAGATTCAGCTGCAGAACGCGAGAAGGAATATGGTTATCTACAACCAGATGAGTTTTATTGAATATATATATCTAAGTGGGTGGAAGCGAAGTTGTCCATAGAGCAAAGCTGGAAGACCCAATCCGAAGACACTAAGAAACGAACAAACGTCACTGCATCAAGACCACCAAACTCCGAAATTTCAAAGAAATCTCATTCACAAACAATAACTTTACAGTAGCCATAGCTTATATGACCTTCAACAAAGATGACGATGGAATAAAGAGAGGAGAGCCGAAACACACAGAACCATCTGAATCCACCTGAAACTGCCTTACAAAATCCTATGGAAGAACTATTTACCCACATCATAGTCGGTTAAGTCCTACACCACGCACCAGAAAACAGATTTGAAGCTGGAGGAGCAACGCAAGCATACGTAAACCCGACAATTTCTCTGAAAGATTCTAGGCCTTCAAAGCCTCAAATCCACGCAGCAAAACAAAATAACAAGATAAGGACCAAATACCATCACAGAAACATAACTTAACACCTGAGATCGGTTTCGAAAGGAAAGATCGAAGCCTTACTTGACTACCGACCTTCAACGTCACTGGAACATGTCGCATAAGCTCACAACCACATCACCAAAACCGACAGCCCAACATGCAACGGTTCTCCATCCAGGCAACAAACCAACAAGATCTGACACCATAGTCATTGAATCCCTCTATAACCCAGATCCGAAACAAAACTAAAATTGGTGATAAATTGCCGCAATCAAAACCATAAAGACCACATCACCAAAACAGACAGCCCAACATGCTTTTTTCCCTTGGGTTTTTTTTTCTTCTTTTCAGTGATAAACTTTGTCGATATTGACTATCTATAAATTTAGTTTTTATTATTTTGTGTATAAGAAATATATATTATAATATTAATGATTTTTAGATGTATTCTATTAAAATATTTGAAAATATATAATTTAGAAGTGGACTCAACTATTAATAAAAAATAGTTAATGATCATATAAATTTTATATATGTTAATTATTAATTTATGATAGAAAACCGATTGCAACTACAAGAACAACAATACGCCACCACATGGTTACACATATGGACAAAAGTAATATTTTAAAAATTACACAAACTATTTGAATTACATGACGACATCTACATACTAATGTATGTTATATTGCTAACATCATCAACAAAATTTTGATAGCTATAAAACTATATCAGACTCGTACCCAAAAAATTCCAATAGTATTTAACATTCTATCACATTTATTGTACAAAATTATATTTTGAATGTTTGATCTATCTTTTTTTATCATTTGGATATGTGTTATGATTTGTTTTTCAAAACAATTTTCACTGAGTGATACTAAATTCTTATTCCAAAATATATTTTTGGTAATCGAAATCATATTTATAGTGTTAGTAACATAACACATATTAGTTCAGGGATGTTATCATGTTACACATATATTTCATTTAATTTTCAATGCATTAGTTTTTTCCAGATATGACATGTGGTGGCACGTTATTCGTGTATCTCATAATCATTTGTTTCTTTATGATAGTGACAGAACCAAACATTTAAATAATAATTTAAATTTTTATATCTCATCAAATTGTTTATGATTTGAAATAAGTAATTATTTAAATGAGATATATAATAAACTATTAAACTAATAAGTTGGTACACAGAATCGTGTGAAATAACGAAACTAACTATATAAAAAATCCAGAAATGGATATGTGCTACAAACCTATGTATATTATTAAACTAAAAATTAAATGTAGGAATGTGTTAGTTTCTAAAAGCTATCTTCCTTTTGAGCGTAGGCAAATATTTCTTGTAATCAATTTCGTACCAAACTTACTCCATAAATTGTCGAGAAGAATCTCTTGGATTAAAGTGCTGCCAATGATAATACTCCAGTATTTTATAAGCAGCACTAAATGAAATAAGATGATCACATTATTATGTGCCAAAACCATTACTAAAGCAACTGACATTAATACGCTTGAACGTAAGTCAAGATATACTCCAAAATTATCGACCAGAATCTCTTGCGTAGAGAGCCTTTAATGATATTTCTAAGCAGCATTTAAGATGACCACGTTATTTTGTGCAAAAACTATTACTAACGCAATTGAGATGAATAAAAGAAAGAAGTTTTTTTTATATATTTATCTAGTTATTTGATTATAGAGTTTTGGAAGATTTTCAGAAGACTTTATAAGAAATCTTGTAACAAATAATGTACTAGAAGATTTCTATATTAGTCTTTCGTGCGAATATTAAATTTAGGTTCTAAGAGATTTTGTGGAAACTTTTCGGGAATTCTTCTATATCAAAAATATTTAACCTAATTGGGATTTTTGTCTCCATATATAAAGAAAATTACACATTCTCTTTTTTCCTCTCAAATAGCTGCAACAAAAATATATTGTTTCTCACTTTAAAACTCTCCAACCTCTCTCTAATCTCTTTAGACTTAAAAACACATAAGTTTATATTCATTTCTCATTTTTCTCTTATGTATTCTTACTAATCTATCTTGTTTTTGCAGATTTTTCATTACATTGTTCTCATCTTTCACTTCTTTAACGCTAGATCTATAAATTTTGAATATGTATTTTTGGTCTGTTTTATATGTTAGATTCTAAAAAGTTGTATATTCAACTTAATGTAACATTTATTAATGTATGACATTTTATATTCATCTTTTGTGTTTGTGATAGTGTTCAATGGTTAAAGTTTTGGCCATTTCTCTTTGGTATGAGGGAGAAGAAGATAACACAACATTTTATGTAAGTGAAACCTTTAGAGACATTAATAAGTTTAAAGGTTTAACCTTTTTTCTTTTTCTTTCTTTTTAATGTATTTTTGGTTAAGAATCTAATCTTTTCTTTTTTGGTATGAAGGAGAAGAAGAGAATATTTAGAAAGACTTCGCAAGACTTCTGGAAGACTTCAAAAAACTCCTAGAAGATTTCAAAAAAATTTCTAGAAAACTTTTCAGAAGTCTTCTCAGAAGACTTCCTCGGAAGTTTTCTAATGCATTTTAGGTTGGAAGACTTCTCATGAAGTCTTCAATGCATTTTATGCTAAAAGACGTTTTTCTAATTCTTCCTTGGAAGTCTTCTGAACCAAAAATATTTCACTTAAATAGAGTTCAAACATATCTATGTCGAACAATGATCTCATTCTCCATTTGTATTTTTTGTTTATGGTATGTTTAATAATTATTATGTACTCTTTTAGCTATGTATTATTTTGTAAATTTGAAAATATGTTAATGAAAATAATTAGTAAAAATGTTGATGGCTACAATATTATTTTTTTAAAGTGCTTGACATTATTGAAACGACATAACAAAAATTTTTTAACAATACTACCCAAAACAATATAAAAGTTAGGTCAAATTTATTATAAACTAAGAGAAAAGACTTCTTAAGAAAACTTAATCAAATTCACCAAAAATAAAACAAAACATAAGTCTCACTAGAACAAGTAAAGTTTTTTCCCATAACACTTTTGGAGAAGTTTTCTCTCAAAACACTTTTAGAGAAGTTTTCTCTCAAAAGACTTTTAGAGAAGTTTTCTCTTATAAGACTTTTGGAGAAGTCTTCTATCAGAAGACTTATAGATAAGTCTTCTCGGAAGCGAAAATTTAAGAAGGAAATGAAAATTTAAGCAAAAAACTTAAAGTTTAAGTGAAAATTGCAATTTTAAATTTTATAAAAATTAAAATATATATCTTAAGATATAAAAAGACATATTAAACTACGTGACTTAAAAATTTAATGTAAGAATTTGGTAGTTTCTAAAAGCTATCTTCCTTTTGAGAGTAGACAAATGTTTCTTGTAATAAATTTCGTAAAAAAAACTTACTCCATAAATTGTCGAGAAGAATATCTTGGATTAGAGTGCTGTCAATGATAACACTATAGTTTTTTATAAGCAGCATTAAATGAAAATAAGATGACCACATTTTTATGTCCCAAAACCGTTACTAAAGCAACTGAAATTAATACGCTTGAATGTAAGTCAAGATATACTCCAAAATTATCGACCAGAATCTCTTAGCGTAGAATGCCTTTAATGATATTTCTAAGCAGCATTTAAGATGACCACATTATTTTGTGCAAAAACCATTACTAACGCAATTGAGATGAATACGCTTGTAAAAGAAAGAAGTTTTTTTTTATATATTTACGTAGTTATTTGATTTTAGGGTTTTGGAAGATTTTCAGAAGATTTCATAAGAAATTTTGTAATAAATAATGTACGAGAAGATTTCTATGTAATTCTTTCGTGCGAATATTAAATTCAGGTTTTAAGAGATTTTTTGGAAACTTTTTGCGAAGTCTTCTATATCAAAAATATTTAACTTAATTGAGATTTTTGTCTCCATATATAAAGAAAATTTAGACATTCTCTTTTTTCCTCTCAAATAGCTGCAACAAATATTGTTTCTCGCTTTAAAACTCTCCAACCTCTCTCTAATTTCTTTAGACTTGAAAACACCTAAGTTTATATCCATTTCTCATTTTTCTCTTATGTATTGTCACTAATTTATCTTGTTTCTGCAGATTTTTCATTACATGGTTCTCATCTTTCACTCCTTTGACGCTAGATCTATAAATTTTGAATATGTATTTTTGGTGTGTTTTATATGTTAGATACTTAAAAGTTGTATATTCAACTTAATGTAACATTTTGTAATGTATGACATTTTCTAATCATCTTTTGTGTTTGTGATAGTGTTCAATGGTTAAAGTTTTGGATTTTTTTTTGGTATGAAGGAGAAGAAGATAACACAACATTTTATGTAGGTGAAACCTTTAGAGGCATTAACAAGTTTAAAGGTTTAACCTTTTTTATTTGTCTTTGGTTTATAGTGTTTTTTGGTTAAGAATCTAATATTTTCTTTTTGATATGAAGGAGAAGAAGAGAATATTTAGAAAGACTTTGGAAGATTTCTGGAAGACTTTAAAAAATTCCTGGAAGATTTCAAAAAATTTTCTAGAAGACTTTTCAGAAGACTTCTCAGAAAACTTCCTCGGAAGTTTTCTAATGCATTTTATGTTGAAAGACTTTCCACGAAGTCTTAAATGCATTTTATGCTAGAATATTTTTTGTGATTCTTCCTTGGAAGTTTTCTGAACCAAAATTGTTTCACTTAAGTAGAGTCCAAACTTATCTATGTCGAACAATGATCTCAAGCTCCATTTGTATTCTTTTGTTTATGGTATGTTTAATGATTATTATGTACTCTTTTAGCTATGAATTATTTTGTAAATTTGAAAATATGTTAATGAAAATAATTAGTAAATATGTTGATGTCTACAATATTATTTTTCAAAAGCCCTTAACATTATTGAAACTAGATAGCAAAAAACATTTTAACCATACTACTCAAAACAACAAAAACATTTAGTCAAATTTACTACAAATTAAGAGAAAAGACTTCTTAAAAAAACTTAGTCAAATTCAGCAAAGATAAAACATAACATATTAAGTTTTCTCCCATAAGACTTTTGGAGAAGTCTTCTCCCAGAAGACTTTTGGAGAAGTCTTTTCTCAGAAGAATTCTAGAGAAGTCTTCTCGGAGCAGGAAATTTAAGTAAAAAATAAAAATTTAAGCGGGAAACTTAAAGTTTAAGTGAAAATTGCAATTTTAAATTTCATAAGAATTAAAATATATATATCTTAAGATATAGGAAGACACATTAAACCACATGACTTAAAAATTTAATGTAAGAATGTGGTAGTTTCTAAAAGCTATCTTCCTTTTGAGAGTAGACAAATGTTTTTTGTAATAAATTTCGTAAAAAAACTTACTCCATAAATTGTCGAGAAGAATATTGTGGATTAGAGTGCTGTCAATGATAACAATATACTCCCTCCGTTTTTTTATATTTGACGTTTTAGAGGAATTTTTTGTTCCAAATTATTTGACGTTTTCAATTTTTTATGTAAACTTTAATAGTAATTAATGTTAGATGACCAATAATATTATAATTTCTATTTTGTTATTGATTGAATTGTGATTAGGTAAATAATTAATGATGTTTTTGTTTAGAAAATGAAACAAAATTAAATGTTTCTTAATCTATTTACAAGATACTAGAACGTCAAATATAAAAAAGCGGAGAGAGTACTTTTTGATAAGCAGCGTTAAATGAAAATAAGAGGACCACATTGTTTTGTCCCAAAACCATTACTAAAGCAACTGAAATTAATACGCTTGAATGTAAGTCAAGATATACTCCAAAATTATCGACCAGAATCTCTTAGCGTAGAGTGCCTTTAATGATATTTCTAAGCAGCGTTTAAGATGACCACATTATTTTGTGCAAAAACCATTACTAACGCAATTGAGATGAATACGCTTGTAAAAGAAAGAAGTTTTTTTTTATATATTTATTTAATTATTTGATTATAGAGTTTTGGAAGATTTTCAGAAGATTTAATAAGAAATCTTGTAATAAATAATGTATTAGAAGATTTATATTTAAGTTTTTCGTGTAAATATTAAATTTAGGTTTTAAGAGATTTTTTGGAAACTTTTTGGGAAGTCTTCTATATAAAAATATATAACCTAATTAAGATTTTTGTCTCCATATATAAAGAAAATTTAGACATTCTTTTTTTCCTCTCAAATAGCTGCAACAAATATTGTTTCTCGCTTTAAAACTCTTCAACCTCTCTCTAATTTCTTTAGACTTGAAAACACCTAAGTTTATATCCATTTCTCATTTTTCTCTTATGTATTCTCACTAATTTATCTTGTTTCTGCAGATTTTTCATTACATGGTTCTCATTTTTCACTCCTTTGACGCTAGATCTATAAATTCTGAATATGTATTTTTGGTGTGTTTTATATGTTAGATTTTAAAAAGTTGTATATTCAACTTAATGTAACATTTTCTAATGTATGACATTTTCTATTCATCTTTTGTGTTTGTGATAGTGTTCAATGGTTAAAGTTTTGGCATTTTCTTTTTGGTATGAAGGAGAAGAAGATAACACAACATTCTATGTAGGTGAAATCTTTAGAGGCATTAAAAAGTTTAAAAGATTAATTTTTTTTATTTGTCTTTTGGTTTTGATAGTGTTTTTGGTTAAGAATCTAATATTTCTTTTTGGTATGAAGGAGAAGAAGAGAATACTTAGAAAGACGTTGGAAGACTTCTGGAAGACTCCTGGAAGACTTCAAAGAACTCCTGGAAGATTTCAAAAGATTTTCTAGAAAACTTTTCAGATGACTTCTCAGAAAACTTCCTCGGAAATATTCTAATGCATTTTATGTTGGAAGACTTCCCATGAAGTCTTCAATACATTTTATGCTAGAAGACTTCCCATGAAGTCTTCAATACATTTTATGCTAGCAGACTTTTTTGTAATTCTTCCTTGGAAGTCTTCTGAACCAAAAATATTTCACTTAGGTAGAGTCCAAACTTATCTATGTGGAACAATGATCTCAAGCTCTATTTGTATTCTTTTGTTTATGGTATGTTTAATGATTATTATGTACTCTTTTAGCTATGAATTATTTTGTAAATTTAAAAATATGCTAATGAAAATAATTAGTAAATATGTTCATGTCTACAATATTATTTTTCAAAAGTGCTTGACATTATTGAAACTACATAACAAAAAACATTTTAACCATACTACCCAAAACACCATAAAAATTTAGTCCAATTTACTACTCCCTCCGTTTTTTTTATATTTGACGTTTTAGAGGAATTTTTTTGTTCCAAATTATTTGACGTTTTCAATTTTCTATATAAAATTTAATAGTAATTAATGTTAGATGACCAATAATATTATGGCTCATATTTTGTTATTGGTTGAATTGTGGTTAGGTAAATAATTAATGATGTTTTTGTTTAGAAAATGAACAAAATTAAATGTTTCTTAATCTATGTGCATGTTCCTAGAACGTCAAATATAAAAAAAACGGAGGAAATACAAACTAAGAGAAAAGATTTCTTAAGAAAATTTAGTCAAATTCACCAAAGATAAAACAAAACATAAGTCTCACTAGAACAAGTTAAGTCTTCTCTTAGAAGACTTTTGGAGATGTCTTCTCTTATAAGATTTTTGGGGAAGTCTTCTCGGAACTGGGAAATTTAAGTAGAAAATAAAAAATTAAGCTGAAAACTTAAAGTTTAAGTGAAAATTGTAATTTTAAATTTCATAAAAATTAAATTATATATCTTAAAATATAAGAATAGGCATGGGCGTTCGGTGTCCCGATAGGTTTCGATTCGGTTGATTCGGATTTTCGGATTTTTGGTACTATGCTCCTAAGTCCCATTCGGTTTTTACTAATTATCGGGTCGGGTTCGGTTCGGTTCCTTCCGGATTCGGTTCGGATCGGATTGTAACCAATATCTAAATTCGTCCATAAATATATTTTAAAAACTTGAAAAATTGATATTTTTTTTAAAAAAAATATAGAAATTATTCATAAATCTAATTAAAAATTAGTTGAACTATCTAACCTAACTAAAAAGTATTCAAAATAGTGAATAAACAAACTACAAAAGTCTTTCGAATTCTATAAAATATCTAAATTATCTTAAAATATATAAAAAATTAATATATTTTATTAATTTCGGATATCTTCGGATCTTAGTTTGGATTTCGGTTCGATTCGGTTTATATCCAAAAACCAAAATACTAAGCTCATAAGCCCCATTCGAATTTTTTTGTATAACGGTTCGGATTCGGTTTCGGTTTCTTCGGTTCGGGTTTAGGTAGATATTTCGGGTTAGGGTAAAAACGCCCAGGCCTATATAAGAAGATACATTAAACCACGTGACTTAAAAATTTAATGGAAGTATGTGGTAGTTTCTAAAAGCTATCTTCCTTTTGAGAGTAGACAAATGTCTCTTGTAATCAATTTCGTACAAAACTTACTCCATAAATTGTCGAAAGAATATCGTGGATTAGAGTGATGTCAATGATAACACTATAGTTTATTATAAGCAGCATTAAATGAAAATAAGATGACCACATTGTTATGTACCAAAACCATTACTAAAGCAACTAAAATTAATACGCTTGAATGCAAGTCAAGATATTACTCCAAAACTATCGACCAGAATATCTTAGCGTAGAGTGCCGTTAATGATATTTTTAAGCACAATTTAAGATGACCACATTATTCTGTGCAAAAACCATTACCAACGCAATTGAGATGAATACGCTTGTAAAAGAAAGAAGACTTGATGCTTTATATTCATGCATTTATGACCTCTTTGTGTAATCCTCTAATAAGTGGGATCCTTCTGACTTTTGTGTCTTTGGAATCTTTTTTTATTTTTCACTTCTCAATCCGGACATTTTTATTTGAATTGTTTATTAAGTACCACAAAATTACCTGAAGTCGAAAAATGAAAGGAAAAAAAAAACTTCACAGATTTCTTACAAAATTTGAACAGTGTTAATTTGAACAGTGTTTAATTTGAACAGTGTTAATTTGAACAGTGTTTGATTAAATACTAAAAATAAAACTTAAAAGTAAAATTTGAACTACATGTTTAGGTATGGTTTTTGGGCTTTCAGGTCTTTAGAAAAATTGGAGATACTCAGTCAAGCCTAGATCCGTTTATACCGGATATCCAAAGTTTCCTACCATAGAATTTATTGGGTTGTTTTTACAAACTGGATCAAATTCTGGGTACTTTTACAAACTGAGTCGCGTTTGATTAAGTTTATTTTAGGTGGGTTCAGTTCGGATATCGGGCTTAATTGCACTTGTGTAGATCCCAAAATTCTAAACCTCTTGTTTTTTGGAGAAAGGCAACTTTTTTCTTGTTTTCATGACATTTTTGTTGTTCCATTTTGCTTAACTCACAAAAAACATGACATGGCAATCAAGTTGTGTGCAGAATCTAGATGTGAGCATAATTCCATTTTGTTTTTGTTATGATCCGCTTTGACTGTTCTTATAACCCGCTTTAACAAAGAAATCATTAGCAAATAGCATGTGTCATATTGGTGGACGTCCAATATTTAAATGTAGAGCTTCAATATCATAAAAATTATAAGCTATTTTAAGGACAGAGTTATGTATGTATGTGTTGGGATTCTTTAAGGACTTCGTCAAAGAATCCATCAAGGACTTTGTCAGGACGTGGTGATGAAAATCAAACAAGATCGCATAACTTAAACAAGATAGAGATGTCATATAAGGAAAATGAAATATCACTTTCAGGGTGTTATGAAAGTTAATAATATCCTGGAACTGTTAATTTAATGGATTTATGGAAGTTGGAAGTATAAATATTCCTAAAAGGTTTAAGGTAAGGGGTGAGAACCCATAATCCAATTAGGTTAATGTAATAAACTCCTTTTATATAAGAGGAGCTCGTGTGTATTTTCTTCTCTAAGACAATCAAGCCAATTCGTAAGTTTGATTGTGCGTGTGTGTGGTGGTGTGTGTTTGGGGTGTGTGTGTGTGTGTGTGTGTGTGTGCGTGCGTGTGTGCGTGCGTGCATGGGTGTGTGTGTGTGTGTATGTTTGTGTGTGTGTGTGTGTGTGTGTGTGTGTGTGTGAGAGAGAGAGAGAGAGAGAGAGAGAGAGAGAGAAAGAGAGAGAGAGAGAAAGAGAAGAGATAGAGAGAGAAAGAGAGAGGGTGTTTAATCTTTGTTCTTAAGGTTATAGTGAATTGCCTCTTGCTAGGCCCCAGAGATGTCGCCATTCTAGGTGAACTCTGGGTAAACAATTGCTTGTGTTTATTTTCTATATTTTCCGCATTCTTCTTCCAATCTCGATACTTCTACCAACTTATAATTTCTAACTTTAGTCAGAGTGTGTATCAGCGAGTTTGTTTGTTTCATTATGTTTCTAGGTCAAACTGATTGTCTCTTGAGAAACAACAAAATGGTATCATAGGGTTTTTTTATTTCAAGGGTGAATGCAAGAAATGAGGTCGAGCAGTTTGATGGAGACGGAGACTTCTCATTGTGAAAGAAGAGGATGCTAGTGCATTTGTTTGTCATTGGTTTAAAGGATGTATAAGAAGAATCTTCGTCACCTTTTGCATCGGAAATCAGTAAGGATGAAGACAAGAATCCATACAGGGAGAGGTTGGTGAAAGAGGAAGATGAAAGGCTTGAACGATCAAAGAAGGCGATAAATATGATCATTCTCAATGTGGGAGATCATGATTTAAGGAAGATCGACTTGTGTATTTCAGACGCATCTACATGGTATACAATTGAGAGGTTATACCTCTCAAAAACTCTGCCGAAAAAGATTCACTTGCATCACAAGTTTGATACATTCAAGATGGTTGATACTCGGACTATAGAAGAGAATTTCGATGACTTCTTGATAATTGTCTATTACCTGTCAAGTGAGAATGTAATTGTGTCAGGGGAGGTGCAAGCGATTCTGCTCCTAAACTTGCTAACTTCATGGTTCAACTCTCTCAAAGAAACACTTAAATATGGTAAGGATACTTGGTCACATGTGTAGAAAGGTCTAAAGATCGGGATCTTAGACCTCTAGAGCTTCACATGATGATGGTGAAGTACATTATGCTAGGGGAGGACTAAGAAGAAATATCTTTGATGAGTGATAAGCGCAGGTTTATATCGAGCTCAGTGTTTTGGATAATCTGCTGGTTCTGCAAGATGCAGAAACACACCAAAAGGATAGCTATGCATACAAGAATAAGAATGGCAGAGAATAGGATGCTGAAGCAGCTGTTGATGCATTGTCGATATTAGATAAGCGGGCATGACAATAAGCGGGTGATTGAACTAATATGTGTTATGTTACTAGCACCATAAACATGATTTCGATAACCACAAATGTGTTTCAGAATTATAATTTAGCCTCACCCAGTGAAAATTGTTTTGAAAAAAAAAATCGTAACACACATTCAAATGACAAATACAAAAGAAAACTATAGATCTCAAATTATAATTTTCTACAAAAATATTATTGAAATTTGTTGGGTACAAATCTGATATAGTTTTATAGCTATCAAAATTTTGTTGATAATGTTAGCGACATAACTTACATTGGTATATAGATGTCATCATGTAATTCATATAATTTTTAATTTTTAAATATTACTTTTTCCAGATGTATAACCATGTGGTGGCGTCTTGTAGTTGACAATCATTTTTCTATCATAAATTAATAATTAACATATTTAAAATTTATATAAACATTAACATTTTTATTAACAGTGTAGTCCACTTCTAAATTATATTTTCAAAATATTTTAATAGGCTATATCAAAAATTCATTTATATTATAGTTATATATATATATATATATATTTCTACACAAAATAATATAGTAAAATAATATAGTAAAATAATAAAAAAAAATTTATCAATGGTCAATATCAACAAAGCTTATCACTAAAAGGAAGAAAAAGGTCCGAGCGAAAAAAGCAACAAACCATAGTGAGACAAAGCCGCCGTATCTCGTCCTCTGCTCCTGCGGTCAGAGTTTCTCACCACCTTCGAAAGTGGCTATGTTGCTCCTCTCTTTAGGTCTTTATGGCTTTGATTTCGGCAACTTGTCACCAATTTTAGTTTTGTTTCAGATCTGGGTTACAGAGGGATCCAATGACTATGGTTTTAGATCTTGTTTGTTTGTTGCCTGGATGGAGAATCATTGCGTGTTGGGCTGTCGGCTTTGTGCTGTGGTTGTGAGCTTATGTGGCATGTTCTGATGCCGTTAAAGATCAGTGGTCAAGTAAGGCTTCAGGTTTTCCCTTTTGAAACCGATCTCAGGTGTTAAGTTATGTGCATGTGATGGTATGTGGTCCTTAGATTGTTATTTTGGTTGGCTGTGTGGATTTGAGGCTTTGAAGGCCTAGGATCCTTCAGAGAAATTGTCGGATTTACATATCACTCTCTCTCTCTATGCTTGCATTGCTCCTCCGGCTTCAAATCTGTTTTCTAGTGCGCGGTGTAGGTCATAGCCGGCTATGATGTGATAGATAGTTCTTCCATGGGACTTGGTAAGGCAGTTTCCAGTGGCTTTCCGATGGTTCTGTGTTTTCGGCTCTCCTCTCTTTATTCCATGGTCGTATTTGTCGAAGGTCATATAAGCTATGGATAGTGGTTAAGTTATGTTTGAATAAGACTTCTTTGAAATTGATCTTGATGCAGTGACGTTTGTTCGTTTCTTAGTATCTTCGGATTGGGTTTCCCAGGTTTGCTCTAAGGACAGGTCGTATGCGGCATCAAGTCTTTTTCCATTTAGTATTTGGTAAGGTCTTTACGCTCGACCCCTGTGTTTATTTCTGAATGATTTTATATGAAGCTTGGATATTGTGTTGTCGTGCTGTTCCCTGGTGTTGGACCCAAATTTCTACATGATCCGTTAAAAACGATATGCTCAAATTAACCTTAATAGCTACTCTCTCAAGTAAGAGATTTAGTTGTAAAACTTAAGGATAAGATATTCTGATATTACACAATTAATTTATTATTTCGAAGTAAAGCTAGAAAATAATTATAGAAAGCAATAAACAGAGAAATAAGAAAGTGTTTGTAAGTTATCAATAGGAGATAAAGCTAGAATTAGGTGAACTCTCAGGTGTAATACTCTCAGGTGTAATAGGTATGCAACTAAATGTGTTATCAGGGATGTATAAAAGAACAATTCTCGAATTCAAAGTCAAGTTATAATCAATGAACTCTCGTATGCAAAAATTATCTAATGTTTAAACCTAGGACTCCTACTCTCGTACGTAAATCCTCGGGGAGTATTGATCGGCACTAGCACGTAAATGTTGATCGATACTACTTCTAAAATGGCCTTAGCAAACAGGTCTGATAATCTCTAACCACCTAGACCAATTCTTGTATGCACCTAGTCGATAAGATCATCCTAGTTTCAATTCAGGTAAAGGACCAATCTCTCGCTTGCGCCAATCAATCCTAAAATATGAGTTTAAGGTGAAGAGTCCTAAGCTTAGCAGTAAGAACAACTATATGAAGAATCAATGGATTCCCCTAATAACAATGCAGATTTAACAAACCATCAGACAACCTTTAAAAACCCTAAATCTAACAATATAACTACTAAGACATAATCATAAAGAACATAATAATAGTTTGACTAAATTGCTTAGATAAAGTAGAAAGAGTAGGGAAACAAAGGGAGTTCAAGATTTTCTCTCTTAAGAGGTTCAGATCTATCTCTCCAATCCTAAGCTCTCTTCTGTAGAATAATGAAGCGTGGGTTACAAAATAGTTGAAAACCCTAATAAATAGTCTAATATGCGACCATGGACTTGTTGTGCAATTTCTGAAACTGGATTAAAACAGAAGTCACAACCTTATTCATGTGTGATCTGTTAAGTTGGATCTTTTAGAATTAGTGTAGAAGAATATATTTTAAAAAAATTAGTGTAGAAATATGTTGATTTAAATATTCTAATATTTCTGAAAATCAAACATTGTTACCAAAGGTTAACTTATTTGTACCAACGAAATATTCGTGTTTCTATAAATTTGTGTGTGTTATTAGTATTGTGGTGATGTCCATTATGACAAGTCCCAGATATACTTGTTCTCCAATCTTTATTATTTCTCTAAGTTAAGCTTGTCCCCAAGTTATTGAATTCATATATAAAGGACTCATTACTCATGGAATAATACACACCAATTCTCTATTCTTTACATATATAACAAGTTATTAGCACAAGACTCTAACCACTAAAAATTTTAAACCTTAACCACTAAAACAAAACCTTATATGATATTACTTTTGTCTTTAGAAGTTTTGTTGTGCAGCAACTGTCATGACCCCATTCCTGAAACTTCACATAGGGCCTAACTGTTTTAGAAAAAACATGTATGACTTGGTTCAGATCATGAGAATTCTTCATGAACAGGATATGATGAAGGGAACAACCGGGAAAGATTAGTCATGGTAGAGAACTGAACCATGGGACTTAGACGGATGAAATGAGATAAACAGAAAGAGCTGGATGAGCTGGAGTAGTTGTTCTACCCATTGGACAAGCTGGAGTAACTAAGTTAGTCATTGTAACAGTTGGACACTCACTAGCTAGCTAACACCAGTTGGACTACTAGCTGAGCTAGTTGGGGAGCTAGCAGTCAGCTCAACCCGGCTGGCCGAGCTGGTTGGATACTGACCTATTTGAATGAACTGACACTCCAGGTGGATAGTGGGACAGGTCAGGGGGGCGGCTGATAACTGCCATATCAGGACAATCAATTTAATCAATGGCCAATATCAGTCACGAAAGGGTGCAAGCTTAGGATGAGAAACTGTCCATCTTTCTATAAAAGGAAGGGAACTTTGTGGGTGTTTGGGACACCCAGAATTTCTCCTACCACCTGAAACAAACCGAAACGTACAGACAGAAGTAAGAAGGTCACAGAACAGAGAGTCCAAGGCCGAGACTCATGGTAAGGCCAAAAATGAAAGAAATAGAGAAACAGAGGATTTTACTTGAGGAACATGAGGAACAAATGAAGAACATGAAAGAGAGAGGCAGAAATTTTGTAGAGAGAGGAGAGAGTATTGAAAATTTTATTTTCTTTAGTTTATTATTCATACATACATGTAAGTATATAGACTAGGAATACAAGAAAGAAATGAATAAACAAAGACTAGAGGGGACCACTTCCAAAGGATCCAAGATTCAAATTAAAATTCAAATTCTCTTGCTTCCAACGGTCATGTGGATAAGATCCCGTGGATGGGTTTTCACTGGGTGAATTCCGTGGATGAGTTTCTGTGAATGGATTGGCGCTTCTTCCAGAATCCATTCTTCTTCTTCTACTACATTTCAACATTTTAGTCACTACTTCCTTCTCGATTCTAATACTCCCTCTCAAGCTTGACCATAGGAGATCTTTGGGAAAGCTTGGAACCTTGAAGAAGATCCCTCATTAAAACCTTTAGCTTGGCAAAATCACTTGGGATAAAAACCGAGCCAAGGAAAAAGAGTGGAACACTTCATGTCAAGAGGATTAGTGACATGTGAGGTCTATGAGTCCAAGCTTGGATGAATGAACTCACAAACCTTGCTGCTGGCTGTCTTAGTGAATATATCAGCCAGTTGATCTTCACTTCTAGTATAGCATGGAACTATCACTTGCTGCTCCACTGCTTGTCTCACCTTGTGGCAGTCTACTTCTATATGCTTTGTTATCTCATGGAGGACTGAGTTAGATGCAATGTGTATAGCCGCCTGATTGTCACAATGCTTCTCATGGGTGTAGTGATCTCTATACCCAAGTCCCTTAGTAGTCCCTTGATCCATATGATCTCACTAGTTAGCTTCCTCATATATTGGTACTCTACCTCAGCACTTGATCAAGATACCACTTTCTGCTTCTTGCTCTTCCATGTGACTAAATTTCCTCCAATAAAAGTGAAATAGCCAGTTGTTGATCTCCTATCAACTTTTTCTCCAGCCCATGCATCACAATATCCTACAGCTTCAGTACTCTTGTTGCACACCATCCACACACTTTGACCAGGAGCCCCTCTTAGATACCTAAAAATCCTTTCCACCATGTTCTAGTGGTGAACCTTGGGTGCTTGCATGTGTTGACTCACTTGGTTCACATCAAAGCACACATCTGGACGAGTTATGGTTAGATAGATGAGTTTCCCAACCATTCTCCTATACTTCTTGACATCTTCAAAGGGTGTATCTTCATACCCCCCTCTCGCTTGTAGCCTTCTTCCAAAGGTGTCTTAGCTTGTCTATTTCCAAGGCTTCCTTCCTCATTTAAAATGTCAAGTGTGTACTTTCTTTGGGAAAAGAAAAAAATCCTCTTTAGAGCGGCATATATTAATCCCAAAAAGTATTTCAATTCTCTCAATTCCTTAATATCAAAAGCAGTTTTAAGAAAAAAAATTGGTTGAGATGATACATTCCTTGTCACTACCTCTGATGATTATATCATCAACATAGACCAGAATGACCCAATTCCTCTTGGACTAGGGAGTGACGGAGTGTGAACAAAGTGTGATCAGCATCTGATTTCCTGAAGCCTCTTCCATTCAAGGTGGTACTTAGCTTGTGGTGCCATGCCCTAGGAGACTGATTCAGTCCATAGATTGCCTTCTTGAGTCTGAGAACATTTCCAGGTTTCACCAGTTTCTCAAGACCAGGAGGTGGGTGCATGTAGACCTCATCTTCTAACTCTCCTTAAGGGAAAACATTCTTGACATCCATCTGCCACAGTTCCCATTCCAGGTTGGTTTCAATAGATAGGATGATCCGAATTGTATGAAGTTTGGCTAATGGTGAAAATGTGTCTACATAATCTTCTCCATAGGTCAGAGGGAAACCTCTTGCAACTAGCCTTGATTCCTTTCTCTCTTCCTTGCCATTTGGTAAATATTTGGTAGTGAACACCCATTTGCTTGAAACTACCTTCTTGCCCTTTGGGAGTTCACTTTCATACCAAGTATCATTGATGATCATGGCATTTGCTTCATCATCAACAGAGTCACTCCATTCCTTACTCTCCATTCCTTCCTCACAAAACCTTGGTAAAGACCCTTGATTGGATGAAGGCTTGATGCTCAAGTGGAAATCTTCAAGAGAGCACACTGCTGAGATTGGATGAGCTACTGCTTGACTATTGTAGTAGACCCTTGTAATCCTTGTCCTTGTACTCCTCCTTAGTGGTTGAACCTGTTATTCTTGCTGCTCTTCTTCCTCTTAAACCTGAGCAGTTCTCCTTGTACTCCTCCTTAGTGGTTGAACTTGAACCTGTTCTTCTTGCTGCTCGTCTTCCTTTTGAACTTAAGCAGTCTCATGTTCATGTACACTCCCCTGATCATGAGTCTCTGAACATTGTTGTTGTTCTGGTTCATGATCATTGCTCCCTGCTGGATCAGGATGAGTAGCTTCTTCAGCTTAATTATCCTCATTAAGCACATCTTCTGAATCTTGTCTAGCTTCTAGTTCTGGTGATCTTTCCTCTTGAGGCATACTGATGCCCAAGTTCTCCAAGATACGCCTTAGGTTGTTTGCACTGTCTGAGGCTCCTTGAGATAGATCCTTGAGATTGTCCTAATTTTTCTCTTCATAATAACCTTTGGATTCCACAAACTTGACATCCCTGGATAGTAATACCCTTATGGTTTCTGGAACATAGCATTTTTAGCCCCTTTGAGTAGTTGAATAGCCTAGGAACACAGCCTTAGTACTCCTAGCTTCAAGCTTGTTTATATGCTCACATGGCTGCAAAACATAGAACAAGCACCCAAATACACGCAAGTGGTTAATAGAAGGTTTTCTTTTGTTCAATACCTTATATGGTGTGAGATCATCTAGAACTCTTGTTGGAGTCCTATTGATCAGATAGCAAGTTGTCATCACAGCATCACTCCAAAAATGTTTTGGTACATTTGTTTAGAACATCATGGATCTTGCAACCTCCATTAGATGTCTATTCTTCCTCTCAACTACACCATTTTTTTGTGGTGTATATGGGCAGCTGGTTTGGTGAATGATTTCATGTTTGGCTAGGTGTATTTTGAATGCAAGACTTGTGTATTATCCTCCCTTATCTGACCTGAACACTTTGATATTAACATTGAAGTGTTTAGTTATGCAGTTTTCGAAATTAATAAAGGTCTCTAGCACCCTATCTTTTGATTGAATCATAGTTAACCAAGTATACTTAGATTTTTGATCTATAAAAGTAGCAAAGTATCTATGATTCTCCCTAAAGGTTCATGGAACAGTCCAAACATCAGAATGAATAAGATCAAAGCGGTATTCATAAATAGTAGATGACTTAGGAAACACACTCTTGCAATGCTTGCCAAGAATACAAGCCTCACAACCATCATTTTTAAAAGAGACATCATGCAATAACAGGTTCAGTGCACGAGAATGGGGATGGCCTAACCTAGTATATCATAATACATCATTATTTAAAGCAGGAATTGAACTAAAAACATAAGTTAAACTCAAACTAGTCTTGGTATCTTCAAGTATGTACAAGTCCTCCTTTGTAACATCTTTTCTAATCAACTTAAGAGTCTCAATATCCTGACACAACATCATTAGGACTGAAAATAACCTTGCAGTTAAGATCAGTAGCAGCTTTCTTGACAGATACTAAATTAGATCCAAAGGTAGGCATGTAAAGTGCTTTTGTATCTTTATCAAACAATTTCAGAGTTCCTACACCTTTTATTGGGATTTTATCCCCATTAGCAATAATGACATTACCTAAGGCAGGCTTTATATTACTCATCAATCTAACATCACTAATCATGTGGTGAGAAGACCCAGAGTATATGACTAATGGCTTATCACTAGTGGAAGCATTCAGTCATGTAACAAGAGCATTAGGCAGTCCATATGAAGCATTTAAAGAGGTACCAAGAGTGTTACCAGAGTTCTCCTTGAGGGCTTTGATGAGAGCATCAAGGTCTGACCTTTTGATTGTCTCATATTGATTAGTCCTCACAGTAGAACAGCCACTGAAAGCCAAGATCTTCCCTTCACCAGCCACATTGGAGTTTAAAGGACGATTGGATAATTGACCCATTTCACCAGAGAAGTGAGCTCTAGCATTCCTCCAAAGAGACCCACTGATCTTTGTTCCTTCTGAATCTGAGCACAAACCTCTTCAAGTGTTGGAAGTTTCTCACTCCTTAGGATGTGCTTGATTAGGTCATTATAGCCAGGGTTGAGAGTGAACAGCAAGGCAAACACCTTGTCTTGTTCTTGCCTCTCATTGAGCACATCAGGATCAACAGTTCCTGGTCTCAGTATCTCTAGCTCAGCCCACAAGGCTCTGAACTTCCCAAAATGCTGAGTGAAATTAGTGTCCTCTTGACTGAGAGTGTTGATAGCTTTCTTCACTTCAAACACCCTATTTAGGTTGTAAATATTACCATAAACATCCTGAGGGTATCCCACAACTCCTTGGAAGATTCACAATAGAAGCTTCCAATATTGAGGGTTCAAAGTTGTTATGGATGACAGACAACACCATGAAATCCTCTTGAATCCATTTGCCTTCATCCACCAGCGCCACTTCCTCCATACCATCCTCTCCTAGGATAGTCTTCTTTGGGGTTTTGCCTTTAGCCACATGTTCCCAGAGACCTCTGCCTCCAAGAGCAGTCTTGACAAGCCTCGACCACAGTAAGTAGTTAACTCCCTTGAGAGTAACTGGAACTATCACCATTTTTGAATTTGCCATCAAGAACACTCAAGAACAACAATTACCCAGAAAGAGATTTTGAAATATCAGAGTAAAAGAGTTGTTGTTTGTGGTAAGAGAATGAAAGTATAGAGAGAATGAGGTTTCAGAAGAAAGATCGCTCTGATACCATAAAATAATTAGAGAAATAGAGGATTTTACTTGAGGAACAATGAAAAACACGAGAGAGAGAGGCGGAAATTTTGTAGAGAGAGAAGAGAGTATTGAGGAACTTATTTTCCTTAGTTATTATTCTTGAATACATGTAAATATATAGACTAGGAAGATAAGAAAGAAATGAATAAACAAAGACTAAAGGGGACCACTTCCAAAGGCTCTAAGATTCAAATTCAAATTCAAATTCTCTTGCCTCCAACGGTCGTGTGGATAAGATCCCGTGGATGAGTATCCACTAGGTGAATTCCGTGGATGAGTTCCTGTGAATGGATTGACACTTCTTCCAGAATCCATTCTTCTTCTTCTACATTTCAACATTTCAGTCACTACTTCCATCTCGATTCTAACAAAAAGAGGCCAATTCATTGAAGAACAAGGGCGACAATGTATGGTTTGTTGATGGTTGTGATTGTGTCAAAAAAAACATTTCTGGATCAAGGCATGAATAAGAAACATGGCCGGTCAGTAAATATTTAGGGCGTAAGGTCCATGCACATATGAGCATAGTCATGGACGACCCATGTTGCTTCAGCGAGCATGACTCTGAACTTGAAAGGTGATGAACCACATTGGGTGGACTCACCGGAAGGACTCAAGGAGTCCAGGGTCAGAGATAAGGCGTGAAGAGAAGTGCAACAAAGCATGGTCGGCAAAACCATCCATGTGAAACGATGGCTGAATTTCATGCATCTCTAGATACTAATGGTGAGTCATGGATTCATGTGGTTGATTATACTAAGGCTTGACCTAATGGAACATGATCTCATCATCAAGGGGAGTCAGACTAAGGGATTGATTTTTGCTCCAGTCAAAGGGGCGTGAGTGATTCACCAAAGAGAAGCGAGTCACTGAACAGTTTTGAAGGGACACGAGTGGGAAAGAGTAACCACCACTGTGAACCAGTGGTGTATCAGTCAATGATCTCTGTTCCAATTGATGAGAACCTAAGGGATCATGATTGTTCCATAAGGAGTAAGGCCGCGTCATAAGCCTTGATGATGGTGGAACGATTCATAAGATAAGAGGTGCCACGTGAAGACCAACCGTTCAGGTTGGAACTCAGACTATGTTTCATGAGGCGATAGATCAATGGCCTTCTAATCATTATGAACCAAGGTCTTGTCACAATGATAAGGATTAGCGCTTGAGTCATGGACCATGAGCGTTTGGTCAATGGGTATTGCTCAATTAAGGCCGAGTACTATCTGATCATGGTTGGGTATGGATGAGCTGATCCATAGATGATGGATCAAAGGGGAAAACTTACTTGATCCAGGATACTATGGGCATATCAGTACCGATGGTGGTTGGATGATTGACCCAGGATACGATGGGCGTGTCAGTACCGATGGTGATGATGAACGTTGATAAGGCAAAGGATTCTGGGATGGTGTATAAGTCAGAAAAGACTATATGCACATTTGACACACTCCTAGGATGCTTCTTTGGTTGATGGGAGGATAGATCCTTGCAAGAACGAATCAGAGACTCAAGTTCTTCAAGGCTGTGGATCGAATGGTGACACAAGAGGGATGATGGATCTCTTGATACTCCTAGATGACTAGTTCGGATATGACACACCGAGTTAGACACCCTTAAGGCTCTGGATATTACACACCAGAAGAACACTCGACAACTAGAGAGAGAGCCGTCAAATATGAACAAAAGAGTTTGATATTAGATTGCTTAAGTTCTCAAGGGTTTGCGGAAACCCTTAAATAAAGAAACCAAAGAACATGCTCTAGGGTTTCGGAAACTATAACATAAAAACCATAGTCTTAAAATAACATAAGTAAAATAGATAGTCTTCAAGTAGTCTTGGGCCGAGATAGGGCCTAGGTGATTCGTAAGACAAGTCGTGGCCTCATTAAAAACCTTCCTCCGGAAAACCTCGTGGGACAAACCAAAAGCAAGGAAAAGAGCACACACCAAATGTCTTGCCTAAACACTAGCTCAGCTTGATGTAGAGATAGCTTGAATGGTGATCAAGATATCTCGGACCATCAAACCGTGTCCAAGACTTTCTTCTTGTTGTGGATATGAAGTGAGTAATCCTCCAATGGTCTCTTTGAGCTTCTTGGCTCTGGAACGGGTCATGGGACCTTCTGGAATGGTCAAAGCATCATCGCCAGGCTGCTGGTATAAGGTAGCATCAGGTGGCTCGTCTAAGATCTATTTACCCTCTTTGGTAAGCTGGTCCATGATCACATCATCCCCTCCCTCTTGAAAAGGATTTGTCCTCAAATCTGGTTCGTCATCAACAAAAGGAACCAAGTCAGTAACATTGAAGCTATTAGACACATCATACTTACCTTGGAGATCAAGTTTATAGGCATTGTCGTTGATCTTGTGGATGATCTCGAACGGTCCATCAATTCTTGGCATCAGCTTGGACTTCCTCTCGTTGGGGAACCTCTCTTTCCTTAGATGAAGCCAAACCTTGTCACCAACATCAAAGATCTGCACACGCCTTCCCTTATTGGCTTGCTTCTCATAGTACTTAGTTTTCTGTTCAATGTTTTGTCTAGCCTTCTCATGGATTTGCTGGACCATCTCAGCCTTCTTCTTACCGTCCAAACTAACTCTTTCACACTCAGGTAAGGGCATTAGATCCAAAGGAGAGGTGGGATTTAACCCATAAACAATTTCAAAAGGAGAATACTTAGAAGAAGAATGCATGGCATGATTGTATGCAAATTCGCAATGAAGTAAGTAATCTTCCCAAGTTTTCAAGTTCTTTTTGATGAATGCACGCAGGAGGGTTCCTAGAGTCCTATTAACTACCTCAGTTTGCCCATCAGTTTGCGGATGAAATGTAGTAGAGAACAACAACTTAGTGCCTAGCTTAGACCAAAGAGTCTTCCAAAAGTAACTAAGAAACTTAGTATCTCTATCCGAAACTATAGTCCTAGGCATGCCATGTAAACGAACAACCTCTTTAAAGAACAAGTTAGCAACATGCAATGCATCATCAGTCTTATGACAAGCTATGAAATGTGCCATTTTAGAGAACCTATCAACAACAACAAATATAGAATCCTTTCCGGTTCTAGTCCTAGGCAATCCAACAATGAAATCCATAGATATGTCATTCCAAGGATGGTGAGGGATTGGTAAAGGAGTGTACAAACCATGAGACTGGACTTGGGACTTAGCATGCTTGCAAGTAGCACACTTCCACAGATTCTCTCAACATCTCTTTTCATGTGTGGCCAATAGAAGTGATCCTGCAAAACTTTAAGAGTCTTGGCAATCCCAAAATGACCAATTAGACTGCCCCCATGGGATTCCCTAACAAACAGATCTCGTAGAGAACAATTAGGCACACACAATCTGTTATCATAGAACAAGAATCCATCTTGCCTAAAGTAGTGTCCTGCATAAAATTTCTCACAAGACACATAAGCTTCTTTAAAGTCAAGGTCAGTCTCATACATGTCTTTAATCTGCTCAAAACCTAGTAGCTTAGCATCAAGAGTGGTCAAGAGAACATACCTCCGAGATAGTGCATCAGCAACTATGTTCTCCTTACCTTGTTTGTATTTGATCACGTATGGGAATGTCTCAATGAACTCAACCCACCTTGCGTGTCTCTTACTAAGCTTACTCTGCCCTTTGAGATACTTTAGGGACTCATGGTCAGTGTGGATGACAAACTCCTTCGGCCACAAGTAATGTTGCCATGTTTGCAAGGCCCTCACTAAAGCATATAGTTCCTTGTCATAGGTAGCATAGTTGAGGGTGGCTCCTCCAAGCTTCTCACTGAAGTAGGCGATGGGTTTCCTATCATGCATCAACACAGCACCAATTCCAATCCCTGAGGCATCACATTCAATCTCAAAGGTTTTAGTAAAGTCAGGAAGCATTAAGAGAGGTGATTGAGTAAGCTTCTCTTTAAGGGTTTGGAATGCGGCTTCTTGTGCTTCTCCCCATTTGAATCCTACATCTTTCTTGATTACTTCAGTCAATGGAGCTGCAATGGTGCTAAAGTCCCTCACAAAGCGCCTGTAAAAACCAGCAAGCCCATGGAAACTTCTCACTTCTCCTACTGTGGTTGGGCTTGGCCAGTCCATGATGGCTTTGATCTTCTCCTCGTCCACCTTAACTCCATCTGCACTCACAACAAAGCCTAGAAAGACCAAGTTATCTGTGCAAAAAGTACATTTCTTCAAGTTGGCAAAGAGTTTCTCATTCCTCAATACATTAAGAACAGCCCTAAGATGTTCTATATGATCCTCAAAGTTCTTGCTATATACTAAGATGTCATCAAAGTACACAACAACAAAGATGCCTATGAATGATCTAAGAACATGATTCATCAACCTCATGAATGTACTAGGTGCATTTGTCAATCCGAATGGCATAACTAACCACTCATACAAACCATGCTTAGTCTTAAATGCAGTTTTCCATTCATCTCCTTCCTTCATCCTAATCTGATGATAGCCACTTTTCAAATCTATCTTAGAGAAGATGCAAGAGCCATGTAATTCATCAAGCATATCATCTAATCTAGGGATAGGATGGCGATACTTCACTGTGATGTTGTTGATTGCCCTACAATCAACACACATGCGCTAAGTACCATCCTTCTTAGGCACAAGGAGCACTGGTACAGCACATGGACTCAAACTCTCTCGGATATGGCCCTTCTCCATGAGTTCCTCTACTTGTCTTTGCAACTCCTTTGTCTCAACCGGATTGGTTCTGTAAGCTGGCCGGTTTGGAAGAGTAGATCCTGGAACAAAGTCTATCTGATGCTCAATCCCACGCAAGGGAGGTAAACCAATGGGGTTGTCCTCTGGAAATACATCTTGAAACTCCTGCAAAAGAGAAACCATTTCACTCGGATACACCGGTGTAGGATCTGTCAAGTTCAAAAGATTTTCTTTAAAAACAAGTAAGATAGCCGGTTGTTTAGAGTAGAGAGTTCTTTTGATATCACCCATGTTTGCATAGAATTTTTGTTGCTTAGTTCCAACCGGTTTGAGATCAATCTCCTTCTTCTTTTGGAGCTGAATCTGATCATGCTGAACTTCCTTAGGGGTTAATGGAACCAGGACAGCCTTGCGGACCTTGAACTCAAATGAATGCTTGTTGGTGAAACCATCATCTATGATTCGGCGATCAGATTGTCAAGGCCTCCCAAGAAGTATGTGACCAGCTTCCATAGGTAGGACATCACACAAGACCTCATCTTCATATCGTCCTATGGCTAAGGGGATTAGAACTTGATTAGAGACCCTCATGGTGCCTTCCTCATTAAGCCGTTGTAGCCGGTAAGGTTTCGAGTGCTTCTGAACCTTCAAACCCAACTTCTTTACCATTGTCTCACTAGCAGCATTCACACAACTACCTCCATCAACTATAAGGCTGCAAACCTTTCCTTGGACCAAGCACCTTGTATAGAACAGGTTCTCACGTTGTTCTAGCTCTTCGGTTTTTGTTTGCAGGCTTAGGAGTATCCTTTCTACTAAAATATTCCCTTGGACCGGTCCTTCTTCATGTTCTTCCTCAGTTTCTTCTTGGTCAGATTCGGTGCTTTCATCTTCTGAAACATACTCACCATCTTCTAGAAGAATCATGACCCTCTTGTTGGTACACTCATTAGCGTAGTGACCTCGTCCTTGGCACTTGAAACACTTGACATCCCGAGCTCTGGAACTAGAAGCCTCGGCCTTGCCTTTGCCCTTGTCAAGGATGCTACTCGGTTTGGTCTCTTCCCTCGGGTAGGGTTTGTTTTCTTTCTGATATGGCCTAGACTCCTTAGGATAGGTTGGTTTTTCTTCCTTAGTGTTGTGTAACCGATTGGCTCCAAAGCTGGTTCGTGAATGTCCCTTCCTCTTAAGCTGTTGTCCCACAAGAATAGCTTTGTGTAACATCTCTTCTAACTCCACGTAATGCTGCATCTCTACATTGTCTTGTATCTCACGGTTTAGACCACACAGAAACCTTGACATTGTGGCTTCTCTATCTTCTAATATACTAGCCCTCATCATGAGTAACTCCATCTCCTGGTAATATTCTTCTATTGATCTTGAACCATGAGTGAGTTTTCTGAGCCTATGATGCAGGTCTCTATGATAATGACTTGGAACAAATCTCTTGCGCATGATAGATTTCATCTCTGGCCATGTTTCAACTGGTTCCTCACCATTCCTTCTTCTGTTAGTAACATACTGATCCCACCAGCTTAGATCATAGTCGTAGAACTCAGTAGCAGCTATCTGGATCTTCCTTTGATGTGTGTACTGCTTACACTGAAAGACCAGCTCAATCTTCTTCTACCATTCAAGATAGGCATCCGGATCAGCTTTTCCATGGAAGGGAGGTATCTTGATCTTTAAACCAGCAAGCTCATCTCTCTGATTTATCCTTCCTTCTTGACCACGTCTCTGCCTCCTTTGGCTTTGTCTTGATGAGGAACTGATGTGTTCATAATAGTTATCAGTCTCTTCAGAGCCAGCATGCTCTTGCCGAGTTGGGTTAGGTCCTTCTTCTCTTCTAGTCTCACGATTGTGGCCTTGGCCAGTAGCTCGCCTTACTTCCTCTCTGAACTCTTTACGGAAATCATCGAGGCTGTTCTTCATCATCTCAGTCATCGTAACTATCATGGATTGGTTTAGTTGAGCAGTCGTGGCTTCCTTAGTAACTTGTTCTTCCGGACCAACTCGGCTTCTTCATCAGTCTCGGTTCCCATAGGTACCTACACCAACGAAACACAAGCACAAGTAAGCAGTTCAAGGTAATTCACGAGAAGAGACAACAAAAGATATATTCAACACAAAACAATACTTTTCGGCAAGGAACAACTTCCTATGCGGCTAGGTTTAGCAAAATATACTAGGGTTTTTGCTCAAATCCAAAAAAGGAAACAAGCAACAAAAACTTGGCTAAACACAAAGTAATCGAGCAGCCTTAAGACAAACCCTAATTCTACTTTTATTCAAGTTGTTAAAGGAGGATGACGGCTGAATCAAAAAAAAATCAAAAGAAACAAGAACTTCCCTAACCAAAGAAGCTCTGATACCATATGACACACACCTAGGATGCTTCTTTGGTTGATGGGAGGATAGATCCTTGCAAGAACGAATCAGAGACTCAAGTTCTTCAAGGCTTTGGATCGAATGGTGACACAAGAGGGATGAGGGATCTCTTGATACTCCTAGATGACTAGTTCGGATATGACACACCGAGTTAGACACCCTTAAGGCTCTGGATATTACACACCAGAAGAACACTCGACAACTAGAGAGAGCCGTCAAAGATGAACAAAAGAGTTTGTTATTAGATAGCTTAAGTTCTCAAGGGTTTTTGGAAACCCTTAAATAAAGAAACCAAAGAACATGCTCTAGGGTTTCAGAAACTATAACATAAAAACCATAGTCTTAAATAACATAAGTTAAAATAGATAGTCTTCAAGTAGTCTTGGGCCGAGATAGGGCCTAGGTGATTCGTAAGACAAGTCGTGGCCTCATTAAAAACCTTCCTCCGAAAACCTTGTGGGACAAAACCAAAAGCAAGGAAAAGAGCACATACCAAATGTCTTGCCTAAACACTAGCTCAGCTTAATGTAGAGATAGCTTGAATGGTGATCAAGATATCTCAGACCATCAAACCGTGTCCAAGACTTTCTTCTTGTTGTGGATATGAAGTGAGTAATCCTCCAACGGTCTCTTTGAGCTTCTTGGCTCTGGAACGGGTCATGGGACCTTCTGGAATGGTCAAAGCATCATCACCAGGCTGTTGGTATAAGGTAGCATCAGGTGGCTCGTCTAAGATCTCTTTACCCTCTTTGGTAAGCTGGTCCATGATCACATCAACATTGCTACTGATTATGAAGTCTTCTCTAACGTTAATTGGTATGTGAGAATGGTTGGCTGAATAACTAAGTGCTGAATGGGATAGTTCAGTTTAGGATGCGAGATGAGGATCAGGGAGAGACTTAAGAATGAGTGTGGTCTAGTAGACAAGTAGGAGTAAGTCAGTTCATTGATGGACCAATGAGCTAACAAGATCTGTGGATGTGATAAAGGTAAGATCTAGTAATTACATGCATACATCTAGATAGAACGGTCTATGAGATTGGAACCTCGGATTTGCATTACTTGAACTGTGTTAAGGATCGGTCACTAAGCTAATTGGTAATTAAGTGAAGCAAGGCATATGCGATTAGATTGGACAAGTGCTTGATTAATATTAGATCAATGATTACTAAAAGATATTTTGTTGTGTATAAGTACAAATGATCTATGCTATGAATGAGAAAGGAAGTCTTTAGCTAAGATCTAGGATAGTCCTCTTCCAAATGACGAAATTAAATAAGAAGAGTTAAAAATAGAGAATTTAAGCTAGTAAGTAGCCCGAACGACATAGCACTTCGACCGCGGTCTAGACGACCAGATCGGGGTGATACAAGTGGTATCAGAGCTATTAAACAAAGAAATTAAGTTCAAACTAAAATACATTTATCTTTTCGAAGACACATCCAAAGAAAACCTTATAGTTAAGCATACTCGATCTGGAGCAGTCAAAGGATGAGAAACTTATCATGAAATGATTTACCATATTGTACGATTCAGATCAAAATACAAAAAAGAAAATTATATAGTGATTGCATGATTAGTAACCAAATAATTTGAACCACTAAAATTAATGCACATACTGTTGCATAGGATGGTGATCATTGCCAATTGAACAGACGTGAGAAGCCATTACCCGTGAACTGTCGGGGTTTATATTTTGGTTCACTCTTTTTTCATTGAGTTTTGATTGATGTAATACTGATATTAGGTCCAAGCGTAGTCGATTATAAAAACAATGGCATCTAAAAGAAAGAAAAGGAAAAAAATACCCAGTTTTTTATTTGTTAAGTCACTTCCGCGCTTCTATATAAATTTACTTCCCGAGCGCATTCTACATTCAGTTGACCCTATTTTTATATTGCAAACTAAGATTTTTAAATCCTTTTTTGTGTAAAACTAGCGATGGTAGGTTTACTTGAGGTCTGCCTATCACTCATTTTCTTCCTTGTATATCAATCTGTCTTTCTCCGCAAGAAATCTAACGCCGGGCCGTTGTTGAAGAACTGGCCTTTCCTCGGGATGCTTCCAGGAATGCTCGTCCAAATCCCTCGACTATATGACTGGACCGTCGAGGCTCTTGAGGCAAACGATCTGACTTTCGCTTTCAAAGGTGCTTGGTTTAGTGGAACAGACTTGTTATTCACGGCTGATCCAAGGAATATCCATCACATTCTAAGCTCAAACTTTGGCAACTACCCTAAAGGACCTGATTTCAAGAAGATATTTGATATTCTGGGAGATGGAATCATAGCCGTTGATCTGGAGTTGTGGGATGATCTGAGGAAGTCAAGTCTTGACATATTTCACCATCAAGATTTCCGGAAGCTCTCAGAGACTAGCAATACAAGTAAGCTCAAGGAAAATCTTGTTCCGTTTCTTGATAATGCTGCTGAGAAAAATATTATCATAGACTTGCAAGTTGTGTTCAAGAGATTCATGTTTGATACTGCTTCCATTTTGATGACTGGTTATGATCCAATGTCTTTATCCATTAAAATGCCGGAGGAGGAGCTTGGTGAAGCTGCAGATCTCTGCGAAGAAGCGATCTTCTATAGGCATTTCAAACCAGTGATCCTGTGGAAGCTTCAAAACTGGATTGGGATCGGACTTGAGAAGAAGATGAGAACTGCTTCGGTCACTATCAGTCGTATGCTCGCGAAAATCATATCTTCAAGAAGAGACGGGATAAGTTGCGGGAAAAGAGAGACATCAATCAACGCCTTAGCGTATTATATGAACGCGGACACGGCCAAATATAAGCTCTTGAAACCGCGTGATGATAAGTTTATAAGAGACGTTATTCTTAGTCTATTGGTAGCAGGAAGAGACACTACAAGCTCCGCTCTCACTTGGTTCTTCTGGCTTCTTTCCAAGCATCCCAGAGTTATGGCCAAGATCCGACATGAGATCAAGACAGCAGCTCTAGAGAAGCTCGTGTATCTACATGCTGCATTGTTAGAATCAATGCGACTCTACCCACCAGTTCCCTTCAACCACAAGTCTCCTGCAAAGCCAGATGTGCTTCCAAGCGGGCACAAAGTTGAAGCAGATTCAAAGATTTTGATCTCCATCTATGCATTGGGGAGGATGAAGTCTGTGTGGGGAGAAAATGCGTCAGATTTCAGACCAGAGAGATGGATTTCAGACAATGGAGATCTAAGACATGAACCCTCATATAAGTTCATGGCTTTTAATGCCGGTCCAAGAGCTTGCTTGGGTAAACATTTAGCTATTTTGCAGATGAAGATGGTGGCGGTGGAGATCATGAAAAATTATGATTTCAAGGTCGTTGAAGGTCATAGGATCGAACCAGTTACCTCTATCATCCTCCGTATGAAACATGGTCTTAAAGTCACAGTCACTAAGACCATATGATCCTAATGCTTGCTTGGCACCTATAGGTCACTTGCGAAACCAATATTTTTGTATTTTGTTTAAGCCATTTCAAGTTTCTTGTTGATTCAAACCGTTGTAATAATTTTATAGTGCCACGAATATCGAATAAACCAATCTAAATCAAAATCAAAATGAAGTAAAACATAGAACGAGAAGTCATAATGTTTTAAGTAAATAATTTTGTCACAAAATAACGTAAGAGCAGATACCAGTTCGTAAATCCCACTAGGAAACACACAACTCTAAGATTCAAAGGTTGTACTCAAGAAGATATCAAAACACCAGTAGTAACAGAGCAAGCCTTATGGAGATAGAGGAGGAGAGTGAAGAAAAGCCTTTCTCACTTGAAGCACTTGGCGTCCAAGAGGGCCTCACCTTCAAAAGGCTCAGCATCTTCAATCATCTGGCTGACGCGCTCTTTCTGTGCTTCGTCCAAGATATCGACCTTGGTCCATTCGTAGAGCTCCATGTCGTAGACCTCATCCATAATGAATTTGGGGATTTCTGGTCCACGGAACAGCCACAAACCCTTCACCTTGAAAGGAGCCTCAGACCCGCAAATGAGCATCTTTCCAAAAGCGTATTTACGTGCCAAGTCCATTCTCTGGAGGAACCCACCAACCTTGTTGAGTGTAACAAAGGAAACCATGTTCTCATCATTGTACTTGTAGTCACAGAACCATAGTGAGTACCCCTCTGGATCATACATGTCCCAAAATCCTACATTGAAAGCAGTCAGATTAATAGAATGCAACTGTGATCAGCAACTAAAATATTAGGTATAAGTCTACTGTATCTAGCGAGTTAGTAAGAGAGCAGTTAGGGAGAGCTGAGTTTATAAGGATGTCACAGCAAATAGTTTCTACTGGGAGTATATCTGGTTCAGAGTTCAGAGAAAATAAGAACATGAGTTTCATGGGTTTGTACTTGTCTAACTGATCTTAATAAAAAATCCATGCATCTAATTAAACCAAGGATGCAGTCGCAGGTAAAGAGAAAGTCATCATCACATATCCTACCTTTGATGGCAACCTCACGGAAGTTGGACTTGGTGTTAGAGTAAAGCCTCTTCCACTCATCAAGAATCATTGGGCTAGGTGGTAGCAAATCAAGAGGATTCTTGGCTTTGGGCTTTGGTGCTTCTTCCTCCTCAGCAAACTTTGGTGCCTCTGCAGCAGGGGCAGCCTTCTTAGGCTCCTCCTTGGGCTTTGCAGGCTGCGCAGCTTTCTTAGATGGAACTGGAGGGACAGCTTCGGTCTGCTTGGCATCACCAATCACCTTCTTGAAGTTAGGTTGGTTGACCATTGTCCAGAAGTATCTCTCAACATGAGGGAACTCAGAGGTAAAGCTCTTGGTCATCACGGTAGCAAATCCCAAGTTCAAGTTGCAAATGGTTACAATATCTGCGAGTGTAACAGAGTGCCCAACAAGGTAAGTGTTGGAGGCGAGATGTGTGTTAAGAGCATCAAGTCCTCTCTTCAATCCAGCAATAGCCGCTTCCTCAGCCTTCATGCATATAAACATTTTAAGAAGAAGAATTGCATGCTTTTAAGCACAGAGAGTAAACAAAAGCGCTTACTGGAGCAGAGAAAGGAGCAAAGCCCATCCTTGGAGCGAACCACCTCAACATGTTAGCATCAATCTCCAAGGAGGCAAAATCAATCCATTGCTCAATGTGAGCCTGAAGCAGATGCACATAGTAAGCAATTCACCAGAAAGAAAAATGCAAAAAACAAATCTTTCAATTGCCTAGGGGATGTTCAGGCGCTTACGTAATCAATGAGGGAGGATCCATTCAAAGAGTTGTCACCATTCAAACGGCTCACTGAAGTGTGAGCAGCAAAACGTTCATTATAATCCAAATAATGACAAGAAATGAAGCACAAAAAACAGAAAGACAAGGAAATGAACTAATACCGTATCGAGTAATGGCATTGCTCTCAAAGATAGGACCTTCAGGGGTCTCAAGCACGGGAACCTAGCAGGGCCATAACCTTTCATTAGCTAACAGATCACATAACTAAGTAACTAATGAAAAGAGATTCAATCAGCACCTTTCCAATGGGGTTCATCTTGAGGAACTCAGGGGTCTTGTTAGTGACGCCCATCTGAAAGTTGGAGGCCTCCTCGATCTTAACACCTGCATACTCTGCAGCGATGAGTGCTTTGTAGGCACCTTTGTTACCCTTGTAAGAGTGCAAAACCTGAAAATATTCATTAATGAAAATCAGCAAATTTTTGCAAACCCACCAAACGAAGAAGAATCGAGAGAGAACTGACCAAAGCCATTGCACAGACGGAAAAGCTACGAACTCGGAGGGTTCTGAGTTCAGATCTAGCACCAAAGAAATACGAACGTAAACAGTGAGTAAAAGAAAAATCGATATGATAAGCAATATGGACAAGATCGATCTTACGAGAGGTTCTGCGAGTTTTCCGTGAGCGAGACAAATTATATTGCGGCGGCGGAAAACACTATAAAGAGAGTGTGCAAACGATGGGAATTAGGGTTCTAGAAGGACCGGATACGGTCTGTGGAGAATATTCTCTGTTTGGTTCTATTCGGTTTGGTTTCTGGTTTTCTCAATCTATTTTATGGGTTGCTTTTTCTTTCGATTTCTTTTTGAGCAATTCCTTCGATTCTTTTCAAGATGTCCGATATCCACACATTCCGATCAATCAGAAATATTGGGTATATGCTCGTCAAAATATATCATATTTCTATTATTATTTTTTGTGTTTACTTTAATCAATTTTATTCTTATTTTTTTAAAAAAAAAAATACACTCATAATTTTTTAGTTACTTAATCTAAAATTTAAAGTTTAGAGTTAAAAAATAGGATAAGGTTTAAGAATCAAAAATTTAAAATTTTAACTAATTTAATAGTTTTTTTGATTTTTTTTAAATAGTATTTATGAATATCTTTAGTGAAAATAAAGATGAATAATCTATATTATAATATGAGAGTTTACTCTCTCCCCTTCCGCCACGTCAGCGGTAAGTGGGTTCCACTTGACATAACCAACTGAACTACATGAGATTTTGTAAATTAGAAACCAAATTTATATTAATAATATTACAGTTTGATCTTTTCTAAAGGTGTCCACGATACCATGCGAGTGAATCCAAAACACGTGGAAGATCGGATGGTGATTGTAAGGTCAGTAAATAATAATTCGGAGACTTTGAAAAAATTAACGAACCGATCATGAGATGGGATGGGATCCACGGGCCGAGAGCGCGGACATGGGCAGCCTATTAACCGTGGGTGTCAGGACGTTACATCATTATTCCATGTCAACAAGCAAATTAAAGATTTCATCTCTACATATAAATTAGAATTTTTCATAAAGTAGTATAAAAAGTTTTAGGGATTAAACTTCCTGATCTTCAAATTATCTTATGTATATAACTTAATGTCGTAATTTTTTAATTTTTATTCGACTTTCTAATGAAAATTACACTTCACTTGAAGACATAACAAAACGGTAGTGAACTCAATGGAAGTAATGACTCCAATATTGCAATACGCCAAAAAAACAAAGATTTAGACAAGATACGAACAACAAAATCTCATACACACTTAAAGCATAAGAAAACGGATCCGGCCCCGCGCTTGCCCAGAAGCTATATTTCTAGTATCGAAAATGTCAAAGTTTTTTAAATAATCAAGAGGAGCTACTACTTGGGTTTGTGTAAATGTGAACTCTTTTGTTGTTGGATTTTTATGTACTTTCTGTTTAAACTCTTAAGTATTTGGATCCTAATTAAATTTTGATTCTCGTGACTTTATTTATACCAATTTATATTTTTATTTTAAATATTCTATAAACAATTATAATGTATATCATATTTATGTTTATTGTATATCTATTATATTTACATACTAGGGTCCGCCCGCCCTACGGGCGGGATATACTTTACTTATGATCTAGGTTATTATTTTTTTTGATTTTGTAGTTTGTGTTTTAGGTTTGCATTATCAAAAGATGTGTATTGTATATTTTAAAAATTGGTGGGTTTTGAAGCGAATATGTTTGGTTGGAACTTATGAAAATTCTTCTAGTGATTGGATGTATTATCCTAAGTTTGTTAAAAGTGTTGGGTTCAACCCTTTTGTGTAAGGTGTTATTAACTGGATTTGTGAATCGTGTTTGAGGCTTCTTGTATCGGAAAATAAGGTTGTTGTATGTATCTGTAATTTTTTTGGTTCGTGTGGTGTGAGTATTTACTTGTTAGTCAAGCAATCTCCAAGTCTTTAACTTCTAATACCATATTTGTGAGATTTTTTTAACAATCTTACATATGTTTGTAGTTTTTGTTAATTTGTATTGATGTTTAATCCAGATTTCGGTTTTTAGGTATTTTGATTTATAAAAATAGCAACCATAATAAAATTATAGATACTTTAATTTGGTTTGGTTTATATACTGCCGGTATTCAATTTATTAAGTTTAATACCAAAAAGTGATAAATATATTTAGCTTTTATAATATTTTATGAATTAGATATTAGTTTTACTAAAACATAAAGATATTTTTATATTATAATTTTTAAGTAGAACATGTTTTATGTTTTCTTCTACCATTAAAATAATTAGTAAATATATAAAGTTAATATCAATAATAAAGTTCATGAATTAAAAATTAATAAATTTAAAATATTATTAAATAAATAAATATTAGCACAAATATTTATCACCAAAAAGTAAAAAATAAATATGTTTAACTTAATTTGATAAAAGTGAACAATAGAATTTCAAACTTAAAATAAATATTAAATTGCGTAAATTAATATTTTAAATATGAAGATTATATCATAAAATTATATATATATTATTTATTATATTATATAATTTACATGTTGTTATACTGCTATATTTAATAAATCACAGTGTTTTAATATCCGGAACACGTGTCGTGTTGTCAAGAGACGACTTTGTATCGTGGAATCCTATGTGGCAGCTTCAAAAGTGATTAAAACACTCTTTTATATATATAGAAAGTGTTTAAATTGAGAGAAAATAAAATATTAAAATATTTTATTTTCTCACAGCTAAAATAACATTAACTTTTACTATTTTCCTTCATAATTTTTATTATTTATTATATTATTCTTGTTAGAAATCATTTAGTTAGTTTACCAGTTAAATATTCATGAAAATATAATTCTTTTATTTTATTTTAATATTTTTATTTTGACTTTGACAATAAATGAAGTTAATTTTTTAAAATTTTAGTTGTTTATGCTCAATACGGAAAACATGGATTTTGTATATGTTTAGCTTTTGATTTTAGTTGCAACTTTTTCTCATACATTTCTCTTAAAATTACTAAGTTTGAAAATATGAAACATGAATCATTAATTAAAAAAATCACATTAAATTAGATTGATTTTATTAAAAACATAATATTAATTTTTATTATTCATAAATATAAATATTTACTTGAATCTTTGAATATATCATTAAACTCGTAAACTAATGAAGATATCCAAAATAAATGATTCTAATTAATTTTTAAAATATGATTTTACATTAACTTTGCTACATACCATTTTTTGAAACACAACTTTGTCACATACAACTATTTAATTTATAGTAACAATTAACTATATCTTTTTTATTTTATTAGATCTTTTAATTCTATTTTAAATTAATCACTTTATTTATAAAGTAAGCCACTCTATGACGTCTTCCGAAGACCTTTATCATGTAGTTTCGCATTGAACAACTTCATAATAAGGAAATTATTTAATAAAATGTTAATCGGGAAAGCTATGATTATTCCCTTATGAAACAATGGATCTTCTGTCTAAATTTAATTATCATCTGGCCATTTTATTATTTCACATCTAAAACGTCTGATTTGAAGTAGAACTGGTTTGCATAAATTTAAATCACTCCTACAAACGTTTAACTTAAGCAGAAAATATTAGATGGTTTAAAAAGAAAAACTCTTGCATATCCCAAAAGTATTTGTAACCAAAAAAAAACCAACATTGATGCAATAGCATTACTCAAATACCGAAGCAATTCCAGATACTTCAATAGCTTCGCCTATGCGAGACGTGTCTTCTTAACCACCTTGGAATATGCTTCTATAGGAGGAGGCTTGTTGGTGTGGACACCTGAAGAAGTTCCTATAGTAGGTGCCTCCTTACGATTGTTACCATCGACGTCCACCTTAGTAGGCACTGAGATGAGTCCAGGCATATCATCTCCATCATCATCTCCATTATCATCATTGCCATCCTGTTAAGACAGACCCATCTCATTATTTTCATACAAAGGAAAGAGGGGCAGACGATTCAGGATGCATGAAATAGTAAGGTTTAATGATTGGCCGTGAAAGGGGCATATGAGTATCCTCTGGGTTTACTCCCTCTCCGGCCTATGTGACTAATGAGTGAATTGCAAGTAACTTAAACCATAATATTAGGAAAATAGTTGATAATACAATGGGATGTTGAAGACACCTACCAATAGATGCCCAGCTTCAAGAGCTCGGATGTTATATAGTTTTGTAATTTCTCCATTGAAACCAACAAATAGACTTTCAGCAGTCTTATCAGCAATAGTCATCTCCACACGGCACCTATAAGACAAAAAGTGATTTAAAAGTCTGTGGGTTGTTGATGTGTGTACGGAACATCATCGCAGTTTATTAAGAAAATCAAGCTAAAGGATCCAATATACCGTACGATACCAATGGCGTTAGTGTTATTTGCAGGTTATGCAAGTGAATGATGACACAGTTCGCTGAAGCTTCTTTGTATACCTGGAGCAAGAGACATAGCACCAGACTTTGTCCATATTGAATTTGGTGACTTTCCTGGTACATCTAAAGTCAATCTCCTAAACAGAGAATAAGCCACAAAGTACCTCCTTCAGTCTTAAGATTTATGCTTGTTGCTACAATAACTATTGGATCACTTCGGAAGCCGTCTAGGCGGCTGTGAAACGTCACAGCTTGTGAGTCATACATACTCAATGTCACCAAAACTTCACTACGAAGTGAAAAAACAGAGCAAGAAATGTTTATGTATTTCCAAATAAGGTTGTAATTAATTATTAAAGGGGTGAATAACTCAATATGAATTAGATAGATACTTATCAATTTTGATGGTTGTCATGACATGGTATTTTCCTGGTGGAAGGTCACTGACTGTACCCTTAATAGCAGTGAGCTCACCGATAATGTCTGAAAGAAGATTGACATTTAAATATCTTAAAGGTTACAGTGGGTAGTGTGAGAGAAGCAGCTAGTAGTATGATTACCTGGAAGTTTGGTGTTTGTGTTAGCTAGACCAAGAAGTTCACAGAACCTGAAGCGTTTTTTAGGAATTGGGGAAGCCGGTTCGGTTATCTCTTCAAAAGCTGTTGAATCACTGAACCGAATCAAAAGAAGAGAGTCCGAGAGTCTGAAATTCTGTTTGCACCGAGCCATATCAAATCCGCTCAAAGAGTTCATAGAACCCGCCTTGAAAAGATGCATGTAGGTGGTGAGACGGTGGACGTTGACGGTGGCTGCCATGAGGTTCACCTGATAACATGAAACAAACGAAATACTAATAATCAAACAGATTCAATACCATTTATAAAAAAAAGAAGAAAACATTGAAAACATGATTTTCATAGTTCTGAGTTTAAACGCCACTGTGTATTAAGATGAATAACGACTTGATTTCAATAAGCCGAAAACCATAGAAGAGTTAGCCATTACACTTAAGAGTTGGTTTCTCTTGTATTAGGAATGGTGAGGATGATATTCATGAGATGAAGTCTGACTTTTTTATAGATGGAATCCCACCGACTTTGAGGGAGATGAAGAGCATTGGATGAGTAATTGTGGTTGGATTGGGTCCAAGGATTTAAGAAGGCTGTTAATGGCATGAATCACTTCATCTCGTAACGTATTGAAGGAGAGGAGTCGCAACCGAAACGAAAGTAACGACAATGGAAGGCTGAAATCTTCGGATATTCTACACGAATATTTGGTCTCTGACAACCTTCCAGAACCGCCATGGAAGGCTGACATCTTCGGAGATTGAGAAAACTTAGAACCCTAATCTTCAGTCAACACAATCGAAGAAGAAGACAAATGCTAAACGTCGTTAGCATTTGTATGTATTTTATGAAAGCCCAACTTATGTTGTTTTGCAGCCCAAACATTAATGGCTCACTAAAGCCCTTGAAAGACAGAACCGGAAATAGAAGAACGAACTCGTCAAAAGGCATTAACATCGCCAAAAGAAACAAAACACACGTGGCAGCTTCTCATCACTCGAATTGATGACGTGTCATCAAGGAGAAGAGAGACCAACTCTTTTATATAATAATAGATAACTTATATATTTATTGTATTTATTACTATAGCATTATTTATAATATTTCTGCCATGTATACCTCACATATACATCCAAAATATATTTCTAGGTGATATACGATCAACCGTTTGGCCAGCGTATTTTAGAACACTATACTTATATATAGGATTTGATTATCCATATTTTTCTATATTTTCCTTATTTATTTAATTTTCTCTATATTTTTGCTTGTTTTTTCCATATCTTCTCTATAACTTTTTTGCGAAATTTGCAAACTAAACATACGGATTTTGGGTTTAAATTTTTTATAGGGTTTAGAGTACCCTATGAGTCTTTACCCATTATTAACATCCCTACTTGTTCATTATCATCAACAAACACATCTTTCATAATTTTTTCATTATGTCTCTTTTTCACCTAAGATAACTGATGGATATTTTCATTATGTCTCTTTCCCTTTGATCATCAAAACCAAGCTTCTTAGATGAATTTTTTTCCGCGTATTTTAATTTGTTACAGTTATGTTATGTTTGTCCAAATATATTATAATAACGTTGAATTCTAAAAATACATGTTAATTTAGTATTTTTAAAATAATGTTGAGTTTTCAAAGAATGTCCAGAACTAAAGATTCAAAAGTTGTCTAACACAAAGCTATAAGTTTTATAAAATCAGTAATCAAAGTTGTATTCCTCACAAAGCCGAAAAGACAATATATATAACAACATAAAAGATTCTAGTCGGCCATGTATTGTTCCGACTCCTAATTGAACAAGGAAAATATAACTAACATAGAATAAGAAACTAGAAAACGAAAGCCAACTAAATTAATGATGTTCGCTACATCAATTACCCAACTCCACTTCCCAAACGGGGGTGACTACGGCAGCCGTTTGGTGACGACGCGTCACGCAGTGGAAGATCAGCAGCCCCAGGAGGAAGACTGCGATGAGGCCGAGCAAGAAAAATCCCCACGTCAGCGGAACTCAGGAATCTGCAAACTCAGGTGGGGTGTCTTGGAGTCCCATCCTGAAAAACCATAAACGTTATTAAAAACATCGAAATGGTACGTGTTCCATTTTAGCTCAATTGGTTAATTTCAAGTCTTTAAACACACCCTTATACCCGAGTCCGAACATCAATTGCAACATTTAGCATACAGTTTAGTTAATTCTTTTGGACTTGTAAAGTTGTAAGTAAGACCCAAATTTAACTTGTCTTAATTAAAAAATTCACAATTTTTATAAGCTTTTATGAAATAGTTTCAAGAAAATAAAATAAAAATATTTTTTAAAGACATCTTGTGGCTTTGTGACATTTTTAAAGAGTATATAACAGTTACCCATAGACAGTGACCAATCCTCATCTTCAAGATCAACTCTGTTGTGGAAAAGGAAAGGTCGATCCAACTTACCAGTACTCTTGACGTTGGTTTATGAAGGAAAAGAGGAGAGAGTTGAGTTGACTAAGTATTACCAATACTCTAGCCAAGCAAGAAGGTTTCAAGAGGAAAAAACTTTGGTGAATATCACGTGAGATGCACGTTTGTTATACAAGAGAGAGGGAGAGGGAGAAAAAACCGGTTTGTTATAAACCAAATGACTAAACCAAATATGTATATCTACTGGTATTCTCTAATAAATGTCATTTTTATCTCTTATTTTTTCAAATCCTTTGTTCCGTCCGAACAATCAATTATCTAATTCGATTCAATATGTAGCCATGCAAAAATTTGGTGTCTCAAATATCCGGAAAAATTAGATTTTTAATCGGAAATCGATATGTAAAAATAAAATAAAAATTTAAAAATAATTATAAAATATAAAATAATATAAAATAATAATATTTATTACAAAATATTTAACTTTAAATTTTTTAATAACTAATATTGTAAAGTTAATAAATAAAATATTGTAAATTTTACATAAATATAATATTTATATAATTTATATATATAATTCTTTCAATATATATATATATATATATATATATATATATATCGTGGATCTGCCCCTGCCTATGTTCCATAATATTTGTAGGTAAAATGGTGCCAAAAATTACGAATTAACTATTTTTGAATGGATTAAATCCAAAATCTTATTTAGTACTCTTTCCGTTCCATAAATATAAATGTTTTTTAAGAAAAAAATTCACAAAACTATTTTTTGTGTTTCTATGAAAATATTATAAATTTCAAGAAAATTAATTGATTTTATTGAGTTACTATTATTTAAAAATTATTGAAAAATGAAAATTACAGAAAATAATACATTTATTACCCCTGTTCGTTTTAAAGACGCCACCACCAGCGGCTGCAGCCAATAATTACACCGTGACGGAAGAAATTTTATTGACGTTGAAACTAAAACAGACGCAAACTGATAATCAAGGGCATGAAACTGGAGTTGAAGTTGTCGCTGATATTTGCAGCGTCGTATTTACTGATTTTTATTTGCCGCGGCGACTTAATAATCAAATCCATTTTGTCTTGACTGTGTTCTGTTTGTCGTAACCGTAGAGATAATTTTGAGTCGCAGCCGCTCGTCGCAGCGTTGATAAAACGAACAGGGGTATTATAGTGATTTAATGCGTTCTTTGTAAAAGTATTAAAAAATCTATCATTATAAAAAGGAAAGAGTATAATATATTTGGACATTGTTGTTAAGTTAGTAAATATCTATCCAGTAGTAACTAAAACTATTTGGTCAACGCAATAATTTGACATTTATGTAGCGACACCATTAGGAGTTGATTCGTGGAGAGGTAGAGATAAAGGGCTTTGTTATCTTATGAAAAGGTCCGGCGATGAAAGCTTCCCATGTTCTTGAAACAAGATCAATGAAAATCAAGAAACCCTAGGTAACACAATATTAGCATCCTCTTTGATTGATTAGGGTTTCAAGATTACTTTACTTGGAAGGGATGATATGAAGTGAATCTTTGTATAGGATTTTATATTCGAAGGAGTGTCTATTGCTATTGTCTGATTCGTTTGGGGTTCGAATCAGACCAAGCAGTTTGGTCTTGATGGAGGTTTCTTACGATTCTTTTGTTTTGTTTGTTGCTGCCGAGATTCCTTGTTGGGGAAGTTAGGATTGGCCGTGTTTCTTGTAATTTCTTCTCTCTTTCAATCATTCTTTTACTAATTTTACCATTTTCCTTTGCTAATTATATCGAATCTTAATGTCTAAACTCCATTACAAAACGACAAGCTATAACGTCTCCTTAGTAAAGTAAGCCTTTGGACTAAATAGCAAACCCCTCTATTAATTAGAATATCTATCCATATTATTATTTCAGAAATGATTTTGATTAATTGTTAATGTATCTATTTATTTTTATATTAATATTGTTATTAGTAGTTGACCCAAACATATTTAAATTTAGAATGATTAATAGTAATAATATATAATAATTCATTTTCATCATTTTCTAAAATAATTAATTTATATAAATCTTAAATATTTTTATTTATTAAAAAATTATTTAAATAAAGTTAATATTATGTAAAATAAATATAAGCTTTGTATTTTATAGTTTTATGGATAGAATTTATATAGTTTGGAAAAACATTTTAATAAAATAAATTAACATATTTTTAACTATCCGTTGTATTTTAAAAAGAGAAGCTAAAAATAATGTGGCAGCAGTCAAATTCTATATTACTAGGACCAAATTTTTTATTATGGGTATTAGAGCATGATTAACCCTAAAACCCCATTTGGAGTTATTATTTTTTTATTAATTTTATTTTGTCTGATTTAAAAAAATGTAAATAAAACAAACTAATCGTGGACCGCCACGTGTCAGTGGAACCCACGAACAGTATAAAACACATGCAAAGTCGACTCTTAAAATTGGAGTTTTTAGAACCAGTTTTTGAAATTTTGGTGGACCCTCTCCCCTCCCTTAAGAAACCCATAAAAGGGCCCATAATCATGGTCTTATGAACTATAGTTTGTGTCAAAGTCCAAATTATTAGATTTTGAAGATGTTGAAATCTACATTATCATAATCCATTGTTAGTTAGAAACATGAATTTGAGAATATATAAATGGGAATTTTTTTCTCAATTTACTAAATTGTTTATTTCTTTTAAATCTATTTTATTAAAATAGGATAATGACCAACTGATGATGTTTGATCTAATTATTTATTACTCATGTATTACTTCTATATATTAATAACACTAAACCGTTAGTATTATTGATAAATGATTAAACACAAATATGATTATAAAGAAAAAACATAAATACTTCTATATATTAATAGCACTATTTTTTATATATTATTGATAAATGATTAAAAGTATATATAATTTTTAAAAACATAAATATAAAATTAAATTTTCAGAAAAAAATAAAACAAAAGGATACCCGCCCGTTAACGGGCAGGTCAAAATCTAGTAGTACTAATAGTGTGGTAAACATGAAAATTTTCCTAAATTCAAAAAAAATATGGTGTACTCTGTATTTATAACATAAATTTATTTTCTATATATATATATATATATTTAAAAATATATATGGCACTGTCGTTGTTGATGTATATTGAGATTTGCTCAAATCTATACTATTAAAACTAAAACTAGAACTCAACCTGCACAACCATATGGATATTTTTTCAATTTTCAATAGATTAAATTTGAAAATATATATTTGTTCAAAAAAAATTTTGACATCTCAAAAAAAATCAAAAATGGCTATGATTTTAATGTCATATAGTATTATTTTCTCCTATCGGTAGTATAACTTTAAGCAAAAACTTAGCATAGTATAACTCATTTGTCATTTGATAAATTTTATGGTTTTTATTTATCATTCTCATTCTTTAATTATATTATCTTTATTTTATATTTGAAAAATAAATGAATATTCCTTTCTAACAAAGTCTTTGTAAAATATTTTGTAAATGTATTTAATCATCATTGAATATAATTATTTCTTACATAATTTTAATTTTCGTTTACATCAAAGCTAATCATATTTTAGGATAATAAGAATTTAAACTGTTAATTTTTTATTTTGTTTTAAAAAAGCTTCTAAAAGATTTTGTTAGATTTTTTTTAAAAAAATATTCAGTTGCATTGCAAATAAAAAAAAGTAAAGATATTGAAAGATATTCTAACTAAAATATGTAAAATTTAATATAGTTTCTAAGAAATGGTCCAAATAAAAGTTTTTTTGGTCTAAGTCCAAATAATAAAAAAAAAATCAAAGAACTCCAAATATGTTGTAAATCAAAGAAAGAGAGAGAGAGAGAGAGAGAGAGAGAGAGAGAGAGAGAGAGAGAGAGAGAGCAAAGTCGTGAATGACTTGTATATTATTAGCATAAGGGGCTCCTTTATATAAAGATTACAACCGACCAATAAAAGGAAAGATTACAATTCTAAGAAAAAGGATAATCTCCAAAACCAACAAAGAATAGGTTTTCCATTTCTCTTTTCCTAAACTTATTTGGGCTAGGATTAGTAAACCTCTATAGACTAGGTTTATGTTTGGACCAGTAATGGATGGGCCGACCACAAGCCCATCGACCATGGACCCATCGACCATGATCCAACAGAGGTTATAACAATCCACATTGGTTCATAACACTCCCCTTGGAGGTCATAACTGTGTAATACATCTTAGGTATTGCCTCATTAAAACCTTTGACTAGGAAAAACCCAATGGGATAAAAAAACCATGGCTAAGGAAAAGAGTACAACGTGGAGTAATCCCCCTATTTCGTACCTCACTGAAGATCCTTCAATCTTCTCATTCCAATATGATGTATGAGCTTCTCCAGGGTCGAGGTTGGCAAAGATTTGGTAAACATGTCGGTTGAATTGTCACTAGATTGGACCTGAACCACTTCGACCTCTCTTGCAACTCGTGTGTGAAAAAGAACTTTGGCAAGATGTGCTTCGTCTTATCTCTTTTGATATATCCATCTTTGAGCTGGGCTATGCATGTTGCATTGTCTTCATACATGATGGTCGGTTCATCTTTTCCATCGACCATCCCACAGTCTGATCGGATGTGTTGGGTCATGGATCTCAACCAAACACATTCTTTGCTAGCTTCATGAATAGCTAGAATCTCAGCATGGTTGGATGATGTGGATGTTTAATCTGCTTCATCGATCTCCAGGATATGGCCGTCCCACCAATAGTAAATACATAACCTGTCTGGGATCGTGCATGGTGTGGATCTAATAAGTAACATGCAACAGCAAAACCAACTAAACCTTTTTGTGATTGGTTAGTATATAACAATCCAAGATCTTTCGTTTCTTGTAGATAACGAAGCAAATGTGTAATTCCATTCCAGTGCTTGTGGGTCGGACATGAACTGAATCTCGACAATAAGCTCACTGCAAAACATATATTTGGGCGAGTGTGGCTAGCCAGATACATCAAGGCTCCGATGGCACTAATGTGTGGCACTTCTGGACCACGTATTTCTTCATTGTCCTTCTTTGGATCATATGGGTCGGTGTCCGGACTAAGGGACCGTACGACCATGGACGATGTCAATGGGTAAAATTGGTCCATGTTAAATCTCTTGAGTACCTTTTCAGAATATATCATTTGATGCACAAGGATTCCATTGTTTATGTAATCAAGTTGTAATCCCAAACAAAACTTTGTTTTACCTAGGTCTTTCATTTCGAATTCTTTCTTGAGATATTCAACTGTTTGGGAACTTTGTTTAGAGGTTCCTATGATATTCAAATCATCAACATACACTGTTATGACCACAAATCCTTTGTTTTCAAACTTCCTTATGAATATGCATGGACTGATCGGGTCATTCTTATATCCTTCTTTCACTAAGTATTCCCTCAGTCTATTGTACCACATTCGGTCACTTTGCTTCAATCCATAAAGGGATTTGTTCAGTTTAATGCACTGTTGTTCTCGAGAACTATTCTTATCTTTGAGCTCAATACCATCTGGAATTCTCATGTATATCTCATTATCCAGTGGACTATATAAGTATGTTGTTACTACATCCATCAAATGTAAATCTAATTTTTCTCTTATACCCAGACTTATCAGAAATTGAAATATAGTAGCATCCACCACAGGGGAATATGTTTCTTCATAATATATTTCTGGTCTCTGTGAGAATCCTTGTGCAACGAGCCTTGCCTTATATCTCACGACTTCACCATGTTGATTTCTTTTCCTCACAAAGACCCATTTATATCCAACTGGTTTAACATCATATGGTGTCCTTATAATCGGATCAAACACATTTCTCTTCTTTAAAGAGTTTAACTCCACATTTATGGTTTCTTTCCACTTAAGCCAATCTGATCTACGAGTTCACTCTAATATAGACATGAGTTCCTGATCCTCATTCAAATCCATAAGTTCAAGTGCTACTTTGTATGCAAATGTATCATCTATGTCGACATCTTTTATGTTCTATTTTGTTCCAGACATAAGATAATTGATTGAGATCTCATTGTTATCAATATCCTCAGTACATGGATGTTTGGCGTCCCAAACATCCTTATTTGGTCCATTCGGATCAACCTGGTCTGGTATAGGTTCGGCCATGGTCGGTTCGACCATGGACTGTCCGACTGTGGTTGATCCGACCATGGTCGGTTTAACTATGGTTGGGTCGACCATGTCGATTGCCTTGATTTTCTTTCATGCACCTTTCTTAATCTTTCGAAGAACCTTATCTTTGGAACCAATTGGTTTACCATATTTTAGACGTGTGTTAGACTGTAGCAACTTGATTTTGTCTTTCTTGGACATCAATTCTTACTGGTGCATTACAAACTGGTAGATGTGACTTTGTCACTTTCTTTGGGCCAGCAAATGAGTATGGCAACTGATTATCTAGCTTTTGCAAATGTATTATCTTTTGGACTTTTATATCACATTCTTTAGTCCGAGGATCTTGCCAAGACACTGATGGACGATTCCATTAATTTATTTTACCAGTTTATTATATTCCCCTAATGTTGGATAGTTTGACTCATCAAAATGAGAGTCTGCGAACCTGGCCTTAAACAAATCACCCGTGGTTGGCTCAAGGTATTTAATTATAGTGGGAGAATCATATCCAACATATATTTCCATCTTCCTTTAAGGTCTCATCTTAGTTCTCTGTGGTGGAAAATTGGTACATATACTGCACATCCAAACGTTTTGAGATGGGACACGTCTGGCTCATGACCCGTAATCAATTGGGATGGTGAATATCTATGCTCACTAGATGACATGATGCGAATTAACTCAGTTGCATGTAAAACTACATGTCCCCAATCAGATACTGGGAGTTTCGACCTCATGAGTAATGGTCAAGCAATCAATTGAATTCTTTTAATGAATAATTCGGCCAAGCCGTTTTGTGTATGGAAATGTGCCACATTATGTTCCACACTTACCCTCATAGACATACAATAGTCATTAAAATCTTGGGAAGTGAATTCACCAGCATTATCTAGACGTATAGTCTTTAAAGGAATCTGAAAAGTGAGCCTTTAATCTTATGATTTGTGCAAGCAATCTTGCAAATGCCAAATTTTCAGTGGACAATAAGCATACATGGGAACATTTGGTCGATGCATCAATCAAGATCATGAAATATCGAAATGTCCCACAAGGTGGGTGTATTGGTCCACATATATCTCCTTGTATTTTATTGTTTCCTTAATCACTTTGACTAGTGATGGCCTAACAATGAGTTTCCCTTGTGTACATGCTACACACGTGATTCTTAGGGATAACTTGTCTTTCTTTCAAGATGTGCCCTTTAGTATTCGTTATAAGTTTTCGCATCATGTTTAAACCAGGATGGACAAGCTTGTCGTGCCATAAAGTAAAATCATCAGTGAACCTTTTGTTTACTGTGGCATTAGCCTCTATCATACTGGTCATAGCATAGTATAGACCAGTAGAGAATGCAGGTATAGTCTCGAATACTTTCTTATGGCCTTGGCCGTGGTCTACAATCTGAAATAACTCTTTGTTTCCTTCGCCCATTGTTCAATATGATAACCATTCAACCTTATATCTTTGAAACTCAATAGGCTCCTTTTAGAGCTGGACGAGTATAGAGCATTCTTTATCTCTAAGTGTGTGCCATTAGGCAATAAAACACTTGCATGGTCGTGACCCTCAATAAGGCTGGCTATACCCGCATTGGTACTTATATTGACATTTTGTAAGGTCAAGTCTATGAAGTATCTTTTGTCTTTTATAATGGTATGGCTTGAACCACTATCCACTATCCATAATATATTCCTGGTCTCTGTAAGAATCCTTGTGCAACGAGCCTTGCCTTATATCTCACAACTTCACCATGTTCATTTCTTTTCCTCACAAAGACCCACTTATATCCAACTGGTTTAACATCAAATGGTGTCCTTATAATCGGACCAAACACATTTCTCTTCTTTAAAGAGTTTAACTCCACGTTTATGGCTTCTTTCCACTTAAGCCAATCTGATCTACGAGTGCACTCTAATATAGACATGGGTTCCTGATCCTCATTCAAATCCATAAGTTCAAGTGCTACTTTGTATGAAAATATATCATCATGTCGACATCTTTTCTGTTCCATTTTATTTCAGACATAAGATAATTGATTGAGATCTCATTGTTATTAATAACCAAAAAACAATAATCACTTTATTAAATTTAAAATAACCTTATAAAGTATTTGTAAACACAAAACTAAACATATATAAGTCAAATTTAGTTTAAAAAAATCCACAATCAAACCCTAAAAACACAACTATACTATAACATATGTTACCAAACCCTCAACCAAAGAATATCATCACTCAATCTACATTCACTCATCTATAATTAGAAACAAACACTTCATAAAACTTAAATAAACTTTAAAATCTTAATTTATATCACTTAAAATCTATAATTAGATGATTATGATTTTTCCCCTATCAAAATATTTTTTACGAAACTATTAAATTATTTTTAAGACATAATACATTAGATCTTATGAAAAACTTAAGACTTCCACTGGAAGACTTAAGACTTCCACTGGAAGACCTATGGAAGACTTATGGAAGACTTATTGGAAGACTTAACAATAGGCGGGAAACATAAATTCTTGTAAAATTTTAAGCGGGAAATGGTAGTTAAGTCTTCGAGTAAGTCTTCTAGTGTATTATATCTTCGAAAACTTAAGTATTCCAAAACCCCAAAATCAAATATATTACTAAATCACATACAAAAACTTTATTAAACTTAAAATAAACTTATAAAGTGTTTAATATATACAAAACTAAACACATATAGGTCAAATTTAGTTTTTGAAAGAAAAAAACTAAGATACCACAATCTAACCCAATAAAAACATACAGTACTATAACATAACTACCAAACCCTAAACCAAAGAATATCATAACTAACTTACATTCACTCATTTATGTTGAAAACTATTCAATTTTATTAAATCTAAATTTACATCATTTATAAATGTCTAAAATTACAGTATTAATATTTTTTTACTAATCAAAATATTTTTAATAAAATTTATAAATTATTTTTAATATCTATATCATGAGAGGACTTTCAAGCTCCGAAAAGTCTTCTCACTCGCAGGGTTATAATAGTAAACAACAATACTGTTTTTTGTTTAGTCATGAGGGGATATTTGTAATTTCACTAGCCTTTTGAGTTACTTTGCATTTGATTTGAGTTGCGATACACTTTTGCATTTAAATTCAAAATTTGAGTCATATTGGCAAATCCCCCTAGGTTTAAATCACATTTTGTGTAATTATATATTATCATTTCACTTAGACATTGTTTGAGAAGTATTTAGATGTGTCATCACCACAATTTTCATTAAAAATATAATACATGACTTTGAAAAATTATGATATGGCATCGTTTAATTATGACATATATAATTTCTTTTTATAAATTTTTATTTTTTTGTAATTTTTTAAATAAAGTAATAACTAACAACTTATACATCAATCATTAATGTAAATTTTCTTTACAATTTATTGTTGTCAAGATTTTTGAAATCTAATAATAATTTTTTTTATTATTTTACTAAATTTTGATATATATAAAAATTATTGTAAGTGTGCCCTAAAATATAAAACTGAAACAATACTGATCAAATAATTCTGTTAGTTTATATATAATTGATTAGATTTTTTTTTTAATTTATTGGTTCATTAGGTAAATTAACATAATGATTTGTACCAATTAAAAATATTTTAACTAAAATAAAAAATGAAATTTATTAAAAATTATTTATATATATATATATATATATATTTAAATATAACTTATAAAACTAGGGTATAATATACTTATTTAAGTAATTAGTCATTACAATATAAATAAAATGTTATTTTATAAAATATAATATTAATTTATCAAAGTTAAATAAAATAAAAATAATTAAACTATATCAAAAGAAACAAGATTCCTTATAATTACATTAATTATTTTATTTTTTCACATCAATAAAATTAAAATATATATATTTAATGTTCAAATGTAAAATATCTTCTTAAATTAAAATAAATTATACTTAAAATGATTATAGTTCCATGCCTAGCGCAAGAAAACTTCTAGTTGTATGTAAATATATAGGATAGCACAGATTCGAGATAGATTTATATTCTATTTTTTATGAAGAGGAAAACACAATAAAAAGGTGTCTTAATTGAAGATAAAATTGAACTATACTATATGAATGTACGATATAGTATATGTTTGGATCACATTTTCTGTAATTAAATATAAAATCTATAAAAAATGTATATCTGCTTAAATTTTTAAAAATATTATATAAGTAGAAAATTCTGTGTTTATTACAAGTAATATTTTTTCACAACTACAACTTTTTTGAATTATATCAAAGTTACATTGTTAAAGCCATACAAAACTACAGAAAATAAATTATTATACAAGTAACTATGTGTGTTATATATAAACGACAAAGAAATAATATTCATGATGTGTTCTAGGCAAAAACAACTTACTCGCTAATGAAGACACATATTCGTAATATTTCTTGGAATATCCACTTGGTCCAATATGATCTTTTTCATTCTTTATCAGGATGCATTTTCATAGCCATATTAGTAAAATCCATTACATCTATTATTATAAAGTACACCATGTTTCACTTCTCATTAGAAACACGTCATCAAATACTCTTACCAGAGTTTGACACCTGTCTATTTGTTAAACGCTGCGGCTCATCATTTTGTTTATCAAACGGTGCGTATCATATGTGTGCTTTACAAAACGGCTATCTTACTTTTAGGGTTTCTGATTCCCCTTTCTTCTACGATCCTCATCTGTCTGATTCAAATCGATCACTCTTCTTCTTATATCTTCTAAGCAGATCGTTCATCTTCTTCGTCCATCGGTTTTGTTTATGAAACGGGGAGCTTTGATCTTAGGTTTCTGATTCCCTTTCTCCTACGAAACTCATATCTCCGATTAGGCCGATCCAACTTCTTCTTCTATATTCTCCCTAGATCTTTCGTCTTCTTCGTTGATTATGAGTATGAGTTACTGTCAATAACTCCATCTCCCACGTCTTCCATTGAATGCGATTTCAGATATTTCTAAGCGGTTATCTCTGCTATATAAAGGTACGCGACCCCGCTCTGAATCTCATATCCTCTTCCTATCTTCTATTTGCTTTCTATACATTTAAGTTATGGCTAATATGTCGATGTTGCTCTCCGATATGCAAACCGGCCGTTCCTCCACCACCGTCCATGTTATGGCTAACAATGAAGTTTCGAGATGTCCAGTGAACCGAATCGTCATGTATAATCTTTGTGTGAATCTTCTATTTCTTCTACGTTTCTAATCCTCCGAAACGTTATGAGGCATTGATTCATCGCCTTTAAAAATCGTCTTAACTCAATCAACCCACTACTTCCATGATATCACATTCATGTCCCCTTTCCTTCCAGTCGGTTATTCTGGAGCTAAGGTAATTCCGATGAACTAAAGACTTATACATTCCTATTTATTACATGGTTTGAGCTTAACAATTTTTTTATTTGATTAACGGTTGTTTTTAGACGATGTCAGTCGATGTTGATGCAAGCCACCGTAAACGTCCACTGCCTTCCATACAAAAAAATTTATGAATCACAACTTAATAAAACAGTTGGATAGATAATCAATGACACCATCCGAGCTCAATGCTTATGTGCTCAACTCACCACCCCAGGTTATACTCTTGACTTAACAACTTCCTAATACTTCCTTACTACCTTCCTCTTACAAACTCAAACCTTGGCAGATTGTGGAGTTCCTTTGCACTACTGTGGATGTTGTCGACATTGAAACCGCCAATGGCTGGTCCTATATCTCATGTTCCAAGTGCTTCCAGAAGTTTAAACGTGGGTTCTCATCTTCCCCCTGTGCATCATGTAATGACGAAACGCTGTTTGGGTGGTAAGGAGTCCATCTTGAACACATTTCCTTTCACTCTGTCTAAGTGGTTTAAAGGCCAACTTTATTCCCCCTAAGTCATAACAAATTGTCTCTGTGTTTTTAAACTAGGTACCGGTTGAAATGGCAGGACTCTACTATGTTTGTGGCTTTTTATAGTGAGATGAACAAACTGACAAGCCTTCATGCTGCTGCAGTGTCCCAAGCGATGTTTACATACAGTATTTCCCTTTCTTCTATGTTTGTTGCTTATTAGAGACATTAGTCCCGGTATTTAAACTTATTTGACATACATGACAGTATGACACAGGGACAGCAGAACCACATAACTTCAATTCCAGGTCAAGCTCTCTATGTTCAAATTTTACATCGATGTATCAATCATTCACCATAACTTGGATATTAGATCAGTGCCAACGCCCCCAATATCCTAATTTTGATGTTAAGTGACCTCACTCACTTTCACCCGATGTTCCCTTCCTCCTAACATGTCAAACTGGTCTTCACACTAACTCATTCGCAGGGAGGTAATGACAACCCGGTCAATGATATCCCAGGTGCTGGAGCTGGTAAAACTTACACCACTGATGGTGAAAAGTTGTAATCATTCTGAACAGCATTGGCTTTGGTAATAATTTGCTTATTGAAGGCCACCCAGGAGCGGTTGCTGAACCACATGAGCTCCCTGTTGTACTTGAGATGCCCTCGGAGGAATCCTCAGAGGTGGAGTTAAGACAGCTCTTCCAAGAACATAATAATTAATCTTCAAAGTATGGGAGCTGTAAACACTATTGTAGACTTTAACTACTGCTTTACTATCCAGTTTTTTTTTTTTTTAAAAATACTCCTCCATACAAATAAATAGTACTTTAGCTCTTTCGATCATGCTTATAATTGCTTCTATTTTTTTCTTTTAATTTTCGTACACAGCAAGGCAACTACGTTTGTTCTTCTTAAAAATCTCAATGGAATCACTGATTCTCTACTCATGTAAATTTCGTATCCTTCTATGCTTATAAGTGCTTCTGTTTTTTCAAAAAAGTTTCGAACACTTTAGAAGCAACAAGATGAGTGAAAAAGAAAGGATCTTTTGTTTTGGGTTTCAACAGAGTTTTGTGGCTACAAGGCATCTACGTTTGCTCTACCTGACAATGCCGTGGAAACACTGCAATGCAACTAGGTGTAGAACTTCAACTCATATAAAAATTGGATCCCATAAGTGCTTCTGTTTTTTTTTTTAATAAAAAAAATCGTACACTGCAAGGCAACTATGTTTGCTCTTTTTAAAATTGTCAATGGAATCAATGATTTCAACTCATATAAAGTCGGATCCTTCTGTTCATGTTTACTACATTTTCTTAACATCACAATAAGATTTAACTATTTAATTAAATAACCACTTAACAATAGTTAAACCAATCAAACAACTATCGTATAAGTCTGAACCTTAAACATAGACTCATCCTCACGCTCCAATGCATCGAACGTAACGGTAATACACCAAACCACTGTATCTCTAATTTTAAAAACTCTGTTGGATATTTCTTAAACACAAGCATTATTTTACACCAAGTGGATGTTTAGGGTTAATTACAGACCCTGGATGGTGATCAGTGGGAGTTCAAAAGATACCCAAAGGACAGTAGTGCTTACTACTGCAAATTAATTACATCAGAAATATCATTAGTCATTGAGTGGTTATGTAAGAATATACCCAACCTTCATAAATCTATCAACTTCCATGACAATTAATTTAAAAACATTTTCCAGGTTCAAGATCTATCTCTTTCTCTAGCTATGGTAAAAAAAAACTGATGAAATAGGTGAACACGTAACTGATCAATCAAAATGATTTTTTGTTGGCGGATGAAGACGTTCTTTGCATAAGACGTTCTTTCCAGTTCAAGGTAAGGGGTATCCTTCTAATAACATTGGCACACCATTGACACCAACCAGACTTTTCTACACTAAACCTTTATTTTAATTCAAATACTTACGTATTGGAAACAGGTAGTAGGGGGAAAGCTGCGAGGCAACCTAGAAAACACTTGATAGCCCATAAAGATCTTCAAAACAAAGCTGCTCCTGTCGACACATAAACCAAATGTTTTTCTTGCAGGCTTGCCTGCGTTGATTTATAATTATTTGAACCCACACCCAAATATTAGTCAAAGTGTTGCATATTAACCAACAACCCGCGAGTAGCGCGGGCAAACCCTAGTCTAGTAATAGTCTTACCAAAATGACTATTTGATACCAAATAGTGTGTATTAATATCGTTGTAAATATCATAGACTTTATGTTAACTATGATATACGCCTTTGAAACTATTTTCCCCTCGAAATCAATGTTGTCAACTCTCCTTCCGGGTTTACATTCAGTCTTGAAACCACCATCAAAGAAATTTGGATGAACAATGAGAAATCAGTTTTACGCGTGTAAATAATGAGGTAGTGTGCGATCATAGATATTTGGGTCGTGATTTCCTTTTAATCCACAAAAATCTGAGAGAAGCAATAAAACCATGGATAATATCATCCATTTCACTCCTTCAAGAATTGTAGTTGAAAAAGTCACCACTTATCCCCTGACCTCAACCCTTATTAAACACAAATGAGTCTTTTTTTAGTGAAGGGACTTTTAACCTTCGTCAAACAATTATGGAAATTAAGACAAACCCATTCGGTTTGACTCTTTGACTCTATGGTTGTAATGTTGATATAATCCACTTCCAACCAGGGGCGGATCCAGCAATTCAATGAGCATGGGGCACAAATTATAAAATATACTTACACTAGGGACATTTAGATTAGTTTTAAGTTTATTAAAATACAAAAAAAAATAGTGTGGGGGCACATGCCACAACCAAGCCCTCTCTACGCCCGCCCTTGCTTCCAACATCAGGGAATATCTACATGTGAGTCCATAAAATCGAGAAACACTACAGAGAATGTAATTTCGATCAATAACCACCACTGTATTGGCCTACTGAGCAAAACCCACTCAGTCTCACCGAGATCACCAAATGCTGATCAATTGTGATACATACACAGCCGTTAAAATGAAATGATGCTACCAAAAGATGGTTTTGTAACATCCTGGTTTTTGGTATATGTTGAAAGATTAAGAGAATCGATTTGGTTACGTATTTCATAAAGTGAAATTACTTTTCTGGTCACACATCCATAAAGAATCCATAATTAAGCGTTTTTGAGCTGGATTAGTAGAAAGATGGGTGACCTATTGGAAAATGATTCTAGATATTATGCAAGTGAGACCGAAACACGGGTAAATTTCATGTGGTGATTTCAGGGTCAGTAATAACGCACCACCTATCTTACGTAATGAGGCCTACATGCAAGTGAGCAGGTGTGTGAGGCCCATTAGTTGTGGGCTGTTATGGCTGTTGTGGAAGCGAGTCAGAACAAGATCAGAATTGTTCACACTTGAAGTATACACTAGATCAAGTACGTACGAGTATTAGTTTAAGCTAAACAAATCGTAAAGCAAGAACAAAACAAACACGAAGAAATGTTATCCAGTTCGGACGCAAAACCGCGACCTTACATCTGGCCGAGGACTCCTTGGAATTCACTAAGCTCAGTGAACTTAACGCCGCCGTATCACTCACCAGAAATCCCGAGAAACTCTCCTCATTCAGCAGAGAAGGCTGAATCTCTCTCTCTCTCTCTCTCTCTCTCTCTCACTTCTTTCACCGTGTTTCCAAGCTCTCTATCTCTAACTCCAACAATCCTTACAAATCTCACACAAGCTAGATAACAACCGAATATTGGCTTCTAGCTGTGGAACCCACTCTGTAACAAACTTTCAAAAAACAGAAAGAAAAAGATGACTCGATACAGCGACATTTACCAAATTTAGACCAAACCGATTCCTAAAACAAAAATCAATTCTTGGTCTTCCAATCAGATTTTTCTAAACCATAACCCTCTGATTGTCATGGTGTCTTTCAAACCAATTCTTAAAAAATCCACCTTGGTTGTAAGAAATCCATGCTGAGCTTAGATGAACTCCTTCCTCGATTTCCTTCTGTCTCCAGTGTACAAAAGAGCTTAGTCAGCTCAATAGATGTTTGAACTTACTAACACTCTAAACTTTTGTGAAGATAGCTGCATGATTCTTATGAATATGCACCTTAGAAACCTGAACTTCACCTTCCTCCACCCTTTCCCTGATAAAACTCAACTTAGTTGCCATGTGTTTCACCCTCTCATGGTGGACATTGTTCATAGCAAGATCCAGAGCTCTTTGAGAGACAGAAAATCTCAATTGCGTATTGATCATAACCAAACTCTTTGCTCAATCCTTTCAGCCACCCTACTTCTTTTGATGCTTCAATTAAAGAGATATATTATGATTCTGTTGTTGAAAGCGCCACAACTCTCTGCAAGCGTACCTCCAACTCATTGCACATCCTCCTGATAGAAACATATATCCAAATATAGATCTTATTCTACCTAGATAACCTCCATAATCAGAATCACAGAATCCGACATTCTTGAACTCTTACTCTTTTCAAACTTTAAGCTCATACCTCGAGTTCCATTCACATATCTCACTATCCATTTTACTGTATCCCAATGTTCTCTAAACGGATCACTTATGAACCTGCCCACTAGACCCACTAGATAAGCAAGATTAGGCCTCGTTCTTATCATTCATACATGAGACTTCCAACTGCATTACAATAAAGAACCGATCTCATGTATTCTTCATCAATCTTCAACTGAGCTTTGTTTGCAGACATAAGTTTGGATTGAGCTCACATTGGAGTATTAACACTCTTTGCATTTACTATAGAATATGTTCTGAGCACCTTCTCCATGTAGTTCTCTTGAGATAGAATCGAGAGTTCCCCCATTTTTCTGTCTCTGCTAATCTCAATTCCAAGGATATTTCTTGCAGCTCCTAAGTCCTTCATCTCAAAACTTGAACTTAGCTGATCTTTAAGATCTTTAATAATCTTCATATGCTTGCTCGCCACTAAGATGTCATCAATATATAGTAACAAGTACACGTAAACTCCTTCAATGTGCTTTATGTAAACACACTGATCATAGCAGCTCCTTGTGAAACCAATTTCTTTCATAAACTGATCAAACTTTTGGTTCCATTGTCTTGGACTCCGCTTTAGAACATACAATGTTTTTCTCAGTCTGCAAACCCAGTCTTCCTTTCCCTCACTTAATATCCTTCTGGTTGAGACATGTAGATTTCTTCATCTAACTCTCCGTGCAAGAATGCAGTTTTAACATCAAGTTGTTCTAGCTCCAGATCCTCATGAACAACCACATACATTAGGTATCTTATTGATACATGCTTTACAACATGAGATAAGATCTTGTTGTAATCTACACCTTCCTTTGAGCATAACCTTTTGCTACAAGCCTACCTTTAAACCTTGGTTCTTCCACTCCTAGAATACCAAGTTTCCTTTTATAGATCCACTTATAGCCTATTATACTTCTTCCTTTTGTTTTTTTCACTACATCCTAAGTGTGATTCCTCTGCAATGAATCCGTATCTTCATTTAAAGCTAACTTCAATTGTTTCTTCTGAAGATCTCTCATTGCAAATTTATAATTACTCGGCTCTACAGGATCACCATCTTCTACAACCAGTAAGGCCATATGAACATAGTCTTCCAACTTCTTTAGTGGTCTTAGTCTCTTCTGCTCCTGTCTTGAGCTAACTGATATCCTTCCAAACAAGATTCACCACTAGCTTCATCCTGATTTGAATGATCTTCCTCTAAATAACTATCAATTTCTATCACATCAGTATTCACAACATTCTCTATATTTCTCTTCTGACTTTCTTTACTTGAACACATATCATTTTCTTAAGATATGCTGAGCTCAATATCTAAGAAACTCGTGTTTTTCTCTTTCTTGTCCCTTGATGTTTCCTTCAAGTCTTTGTAACATTATTCTTCCTAGAATGTTACATATCCTACTGATGATACTCCTCTTATCCTCCAAATACAAGACTGTACTTCCCTCATGTTGGATATCCTATAAAGATTCCCTTATTAGCTTGAGGCTGTAGTTTACCTTCATCAAAATGATGATAACAAACACAACCGAACTTCTTCAGATGACCAAACTGCAGAACTGTCTTTGACAATACTTCCTCAGCTATCTCATTTTGAATAGCAGCAGAAAGAGTTCGGTTTATCGGATACACATCAGTCTTAACTGCCTCTGCTCAAAATTATTATGGTAAAAGCATGCTCCTTACTTTCTCGAGAATCGTTTTATTCATCCTCTCCAAAACACCGTTCTGTTGCGGAGTGTAAGAAATGATATTGTGTCTAACTATCCCTTGATCTGAACAAAACCCATCAAACTCCTTTTTACAAAATTCCAGTCCAATATAAGTGTAATGCCGCGACCGCCCACGGCTAATGGGCCACCCATGCCCGCTCTCTCGGCCCATGGGCCCCATCCTATCTGACGGTTGTGCGTTAATTTTCTAAGGCTCGAAATCATTGTTTACTAACCCTGCAATCACCACCCGACCTGTCCTCGTGTTTTGGCCTCACTCGCACGGTATCGAGAATCACTTCCCGATAGGTCACCCATCCTTTCACTACTCCAGGCCAAGCACGCTTAACTCTGGAGTTCTAAACTGATGTGTGACGGAAAAGGTAAGTCAACTTTGGTGACATAGGTAGCCAAATCAATTCTCTTAATCCATTTTCATATATCACAACTCGGATGTTACAATTCAGCTGGCCAGTACGTCATCGCAACCTTGGCTGGCGCTGCAGCGCATCGACCCTAACCCCTCCCCTGTGAAGCCCGCCGCACAGATAGGTTATTGGTGAGGTTCGAACCCTCGACCTCACCCTTTAATAACTCTCCTCCAGAGAAGCTGTCACCAATTGACATGCAGATCAATTGGTGACAGCTTCTCTAGAGGAGAGTTGTTAAAGGGTCAGGTTAGGGGTTCAAACCTCACCAATAACCTACCTGTGCGACGGACTGCACATGAGAGGGGTTAGGGTCGATGCGCTGCAGCGCCAGCCAAGGTTGCGACGACGTACTGGCCAGCTGGATCCCATGGGGAGGTTGTTACAAAAAAGTTGACTTTTATATAACGGCCTACTCCACCCCGGAGGATTAGCCGGTCTTGTAGTGCACCGACCCTAACCCCTCCCCTGTGATACAATCTGCCCTCTGGAGCCTCAGCTCACAGGTAGGTTATTGATGCGTTTGGCGTTACTCGAACCCAAGACCTCACCCTTTCTCAACACTCCCACAGAGAAGTTGTTACCAATTGATCTGCAGGCCAATTGGTAACAGCTTCTCTGTGGGAGTGTTGAGAAAGGGTGAGGTCTTGGGTTCGAGTAACGCCAAACACATCAATAACCCATCTGTGAGCCGAGGCCCCAGAGGGCAGGTTGTATCACAGAGGAGGGGTTATGGTCGGTGCACTGCAGGGCCGGCTGATCCTCCGTGGTGGAATAAGCCGTTATAATAAGTTCTCAGTTTCTTCACCTTTACTCTAGACTAGAAACGGATCCCCGCGTTCGCGCAGGTTGTATTTTTTATGTGTATAAAATGTTAATTTATATATAGATTTAATATATTATATATAACATTTACCATATTACATTTGTTTTAAATGACATGTTTTCACATTACATTCTTTTTGTGTGTATGTTGTAATTATTGTTTAGAATAGTCAATTGCATTAGTTGTTTGTTCATATATATATATATATATATATATATATATATATATATTGTAAAAATAGTTATCTATAATACTGAAGACATAAAAGTATAGAAATATTTGTTTTCCATATGTATATATATATATATATATATATTTGAGCGTGTGATTTGAACATGAAGAAAACAAAATATACATTTTTAACTATTTTGTTATACATTCCCTTTATTGTTAAAGGGCTAAAAGCAATATATTCGTTTTATGTAAGTCAAACGTGATTGCAAGAGCTTTTGTATGTCAATTAAGGGGAACCAAACCTATAGGTAACAATATATTCGTTTGTATGTTAAATCAAACGTGAAATGCAGGTTTTGAAAACAAAATATGGGTGTTAATAAGATTGCTCTTGTTAGTTATAATGGTTGCTTTAAAATAGAAATTATTTTGGAATGTTATTGATTTTAATTCTATACAAAGTTATTAGTTTAGATTTGGTGCCCCGGAAATATCTATTTTATACTAACTAACCAAATAAAGTATTATAAATATTTTTTGCACATTATACAAACCATAAAATATTCATAAAAAAGTTTGTGAATAGTTTGAAGAAAAACTGAAAATCAGACAAATATGTTTTTGCATATTATACAGACGATACAAATGTTTCATCAAAAATAGGTTGTAATATTGTGAAGAACAATCGAAAAGCACACAAATGTTACAAAAAGAACAATCTATTAAAAAATACTTAGATGTGAAACAGTTCATGTATAATCAGATGCTTGAATAATCATAATATATTTTGGTTGAATTATCATGATATATACTGGATCTATTTTTTGTGATAGCTGTTACACAAGTGGTATATAATAGTAGTCAACTGAATTTTGAATAGATTGGATTTGATTTGTCGGACGATACGAAATCCATATATAATTGGTTTAGAAATACAATATTTTTTTATTAGTCTGTAAATTAAATTTAGCTAGTTTATTCTAAAATCTCGATAGATAAGGTCAATGACATTGGATCGTAAATATTTAGATGAAGTTAGGGTTAATTTCTAATTGTACTTATGTTTTAATAGATTAGATTGTTTCTCCATCAAACTTTCCACTCTGCAAACTTTTCAAATGCTTGATCTTTTGTCTTCACAAAATATACTCATACCTTTCGCGAGTGATCATCAATGAGACTTCAGAAATAGTGACAGTTTCCAAGCAGGGGTGGACCAAGATGAGTTTTCGTATGTGGCACAAAGCCACACCCCCTCATGCCTTGGGTCTGCCCCTGTTTCCAAGTGACTGAGGCACTGTAGGAGAGCCCCAAAAATCAGCATGTATGCACTCAAGACATGCCTTGCTAATATGTTGACATGAGCCGAAACTGGCACGGTGAGCCTTTCCAACCACACAGATTTCAGAGAATTGCAGACTTGATACATTTTTCTTGTTGAGAAAACCCTTTATGACTAAGACACCAATACTCTTCTAACTCACATGTGATAATCTTCTATGCCAAAAAAATTTTACATCTTTTCCAGTCACCAAGTTTACTTCCTCAACATGACTACTTCCTCGAAGAAAGTAAATATTACTCTCTCGCTTAGCTTTCAAGACTGTCCAGCAACCTTTCTTTACTTTTAGGATTCCTTGTTCTGATGAAAATGAACAGCATTCACTCTCAAAAACTCCAAGTGACATCAGATTCCTTGAAACCTAAGAAATTTACCTCACGTTCTTAACCATGACATATGCCCCTTCTGATGTGGTCATCAGATCCCTAGCTGAACTGAAGCTCCATCAAAGTCTCCCCTCAAGCTTCTTAGGAGCCAGATGCGACATAGTTGTACTAGAAGGAGCATATAGCAAAAACCATGGCACCAATTTTAATAGACACCAAACTAATCAGAGAGTCTTGTAAAGTTGGAATAATTGTAAAAGCTTTAGGAAAGATAAAGATATGGATTTGACAATCCAGAGGTTCTCAAGCCCACCAGATTTTGAGTATCAACTTAGTGAAGGAAAATGAGCCCAAAAATGAAGCGGCCTTTACCATATCTACCTTCTTAATTCAATATGTATCTTATCAATCCAACAAGCCCAAGAACCGACGAAATGGCCAAGAGAAATTCAAGTTATGAATTATTTCACAAAACCGGTCAAACCGGTTCTCGACTTGCCTTATTTGGAAGCTCATGAGTTCAAATATTTGCAAACCAGATTATGGCGACCAGGAGTGATATCTAAAATTCTTGAGACTCATCTAAACGTTCAGAAGAGTTCACCATCATCCTTCCATGCACCAGTAGCCACATAATCAAGAGGATCCCCTTATTTGTCAACTTGCCTTACATCGATGCATTCACACTTGAAGTTAATGAAGACTGACACGTTTTGGAGCCTATACACACGTCCAGGAGTGTCCTAATGAATCACTTCTTCCTTCCCAAGCTATCAAGATACAAAGAGAACATCACAACTTCCTTTTTGGCTGAGATTCTCTCATTAAGGCCTAACGGCTAGTTTTTCTTAATTTCATTGTGTTTCTATTCTCTTAGCTTTCTAAGTCATTGTACTGAGCATATATAAGCTCACTAGTTGTCCCATTGTAACCCAAAAATCTTTTACCCAAGAAATAATAAACTTTTCAGTTTCTTTTCTTTAAAGTCTGTGTCTTTGAGTTATCATTGGTGAGTTATAGTGCTTGTGGATTCAAGTGTTATTCTTCGTGGTTTATTGTGCAGTCAGTCAACAAACTGTCCACTATCATCATCAACTCTTCCATCTAACAAGTTTTAAGGTTGATTTTAAGACTTTGAAAGCTTAGGCTTACATAATTTCTTGTATCAGGATGCATCTATCCTATCTCTTTTTATTTGCAATCCTTTGTTTTATTTTGTTTTGCATTCATAAATCAAAAATTCATAAAAATCGTTTGTTCATCTTAGTGATTTATTTTTTGTTTAGCATAAACTGTAAAACCCATAAGAATCATTTTGTTATTGTTTCATCTAGTTTGTCTCCTTTTTTCATCAAACCAAAAAAATGAATAAAGAACTCGTTTATCATTTGTTGCATTTAGTTGTTCATTTCTTTCAAAAAATTTGAAACCCATAAAAAGTTGTGTTTTTAATTTGTTCATCATTCTTTTGAGTTATATGCTTGTTAGGTCTCCTCATATTAAAAAAAAAATCTTAAAAATTTGTTAGCATAAAGTTAGCATCCGATTTTCCAAATTTTGGTTAAGTTTTTGAAAATTTTCCTTTTCTGTTGACCCAAATCTAATTCTCTCCAAAAAAATTTGTGTTTGCAAGCTTTGTTTCTTCCTTTTGTTTATTTCTACCATACAGTAAAAGAACAATAGAAAATTCATTAGTTAATCTTTGTAAAGTTTTTCCTTAAAGTTAAAAAAAATCAGAAAACTCCCATCTTGTTTAGTATTTTATTTATTTATTTCTTTTAACTTTGTCTGTCATGTTTCTTTTTTAATCACTTGATTCTGAATACTTTATTTTATTCTTTGGCAGGTATTGATTCAAGTTAGATGGAGAGTGAAGAAGAAGTTGAAGAATACGTCACTTCAGAAGTAGATTGGAGAGAAGAAGCTGTTCCAGATTGTTGGAATAATGAAGAAGACTATAGTGACGGTTATTGGTACATAAACCCTGATCCAGACTGTATCCCAAACGATGAACAAGGAGTTCAGGAAGAACCAGAATCACTGGGCCAATATTCAGCTTGTTATGGTCCCAAATCTCAGTTCACTTATGATCAAAACTACTCATCTATTTATGAGAATAGTTTTGATGGGGAAATCTATGTTCAAGCTTGTCCAAGGAGAGTAAAGAACACCATGGCTGCACCAGAAAGATCTTACCATGGGAACCGATCAATCCATGTTCACAACAAGCCATGGAACCACAAGGGTGATCAGTTCTATCAAAATCGCTTGGATGCACCATCTATACAATTTTCTGGTCATAAGCAAGGACCAAGTGCATACCTAAGATGGGAGGACGACATGGACCAATGGTTTAGGACTTGGATAATTTCAGAGAAGCTAAAGTCATCTTATACAAAAGATACTCTAACTGGAGAAGCACAAAAATGGTGGAACCAACAAGATGCTGATAGGATCTATTTCAATGATCCAGCCTTTACTTGGAAATAGGTGAAGATACTCATGTATGGAGAGTTTTTAAGGAAGGCACAACACGCTCAGAAGGTGCCCTTAAGGAGATTAGTAAAGTCTCCAGTCTTGCAACCAGCCATTCAAAGAGAAGTTGTTTCCCAAAGAAAAAGCTCAAGACGAGTGCACAAACCTCAAGTCAAAAGAACACAAGGTTAGTACTCTAGCACTTTAAAACCACCTGACATTATTTGTTATAGGTTTCAAGGAAAGAGTCATCTAGCCAAAGATTGTCCAAGGAAAAAAACCTCAACATCATCAAATTTGAGTCTTGAGGTGAAAGGAACCGAGAAACAATCTATTCAACAACTCAATGTTAGTGATCCCTTTACTAGAATGGATAAACTTTTTGATGATACTATCAACATGCTTAGGGCCGGATTCATGAAAGAAAAAGTAATTTTAGATGCTAAAGAGCAAGCCTCCAATCCTAAACTTCATGTAAATAAGAAACAAGAAATTGTTTCACCTTCAGAGAAGTTAGAGTATCAAGTAGAAAGACTTAATTCTGTTTCTAGTAATTTCATGACTATCTTAACACACTTTTCTAGTGTACAAAATGTTAAAACTATTTCAAGTACTAATATGGAACTCATGGAAAAATGAGAAGGTTCAAAACCGACAAAGGTGTTCTTGGTTTCAAGTCAAAACCAGGAAGATACGACAACACCAGTGCTGAATGAACCTTCTGATTATGATGTTGAGAGTGTCAATGACACCAAAAATCTCAAATAAGAACCACCAGATGCTCAGCCTACCAATCAAAACCAGTGTAAGTTTTTAAACCCACATACACTACAATGGACTAACTTGACAGATCTATGTGTAAGTGAACAATTTTCGAGGTCAAAACTTCTTGAAGGAAGTAATTATGTGGTCATCAGATCCCTAGCTGAACTGGAGCTCCAACAAATTCTCCTCTCGAGCTGCTTAGGAGCCAAATGTGACATTGGTGTACTAGAAGGAGCATATCTCACAAACCATGAGGAGTTTAACCATGAAACAAATTTTCCTAGAAACCAAACTTGTCAAGTTGAAATAATTAAAAAATATTCACAGAATATAAATATATATATGGATTTTACAATCGAGAGGTTCTCCAGCCCACCAGATTTTGAGTATCAGCTTAATGAAGGAAAACGCAGCCCAAAAATGAAGCGCCCTTCACCAGAGCTACCTAATGAATTCAAGATGGATCTCTTATCAATCCAATAATCACAAGAACCGAAGAAATGGCTAAGGTAAATTCAAGTTATGAATTATTTCACAAAACCGAAAAAATGGTTCTCGACTTGCCTTATTTGGAAGCTCATGAGTTCAAACATTTGCAAACCAGATTATGGAGACCAGGGGTGATGTATAAGAATCTAGAGACTCATCTAAACGTCCAGAAGATTTTACCATCATCTTCCATGCACCAGCAGCCACATGATCAAAGGGGTCTCCTTATTTGTCAACTTACCTTACATGGATGCATTCACACTTGAAGTTAATGAAGACCAACAGCTCTCTTGTCTAAGATTCTGCGTTTTGGAGCCTCTAAACATGTCCAGGAGTGTCCTAATGAATCACCTCTTCCTTCCCAAGCTATCAAGATACAAAGAGAACATCACAACTTTTTTTTGGCCGAGATTTTCTCATTAAGGCCTAATGGTTAGTTTTTCTTAATTTCATTGTGTTTCTATTTTATTAGCTTTCTAAGTCATTTTACTGAGCATATATAAGCTCAGTAGTTGTCCCATTTTAACCCATGAATCTTTTACCCCAAGAAATAATAAACTTTTCAGGTTCTTTTCTTCAATGTCTTTGTGTCTTTGAGTTATCATTGATCATTCAAGCTTGTGTGAATTCACTTGTCTTAGTGATTGGCGAGTTTGAGTGCTTGTGGATTCAAGTGTTCTTCTTCATGGTTGATTGTAGAATCACTCAACATACCGTTCTATCCAATATCATCATCAAATCTTCCATCCAGTCGGTTTTAAGGTCAATTAGATCGATTGTATAAACCACCCCTCTTGTTGGATCGTCCATCACTTTGATCCAAGGATATTGGGAGCCGTTGACATCTTAGGTTTACATCACCTGCTGAAGTCTTATTCCGTCTAGTACCAATTCCCTTTACCAACGAAGTATACTCATTTGCCATCTTGATTGATCCATCATCACTCTCAGCAAGATATATAAACTACTCCTTCCTTGGTGTCATGTGGAATGAACAACCAGTGCCCAGTCTCCAAATCTCATTATATTAAATGCTTCAGAAACATTTACTTCAGTCACATTTAGAGATCCAATAAACTCAATACGAGTCACTGCAGAAGACTCTGATGTATCTCTTCACTTCCTTTCCTATATTGTTGCTTCTATTGGGACAATTTCTTTTGACATGGCTTCTGAGCCACAAATCCAACACGTAGGTTGGTTTACCTTCCCATGAGACTTTGACCTCCCTTTCCTTTGAACTTGTTATTGTTTGAATCTCGAGTAGAGTTTGAGAACAACACTTCACCATGAGACTTACTTCCCTATCCATTTGCATCAAACTCCAGCTGTTTTTAGTGAACGGAGTTAATCACCTCATCCAGAGTCACTTTGCTCTTATTGGATCTTAATGTGTCCCTTAGTTGATCAAACTGCTTGGGAAGAAACATTAAGAGCAGTATTGCCTGGTCCTCATATGAGATCTCCACCATGACGTTACTCAGATCTGTGATTGTCCTTATAAACTCATCAATGTTATTCTCAATAGAGACTGATTCATTCATACGACAACTGTAAAGGAATTACTTCAAATACATCTTATTTGGTAGTGATGTTTGCATATACTAAGAATCCAGAGTCTTCAACATACCAACAACAGTCTTTTCCCTGATAATCTTCTTCAAGATCTTATTTGCAACATACATGATTATCGTACTTTGTACCTTCCTTTGCTTCTCTGCTAAGGATGAATCACCCTGCTTCCTTGGTTTCGATTCATCAATAGCTTCCTTCTCCTTAGAATCTTCAGATTTTCACTCTTTGCTCTTCATTTCTTCTTCTTGACTTATCGGAACATTCATAAGTCCAAGACGATCTAGATTGGGGAGCAATATCTCCGTACACATGTTGTAATTGATCAATCTGTTGAACTTCTACATCTCTGCCTTTGCAGAAGACATCTTGAGGAGATTCCTTTGTTTCTGCAATCAACAAACTCAGATTCCTTCACGTAACAGCCAAGAACATGTATCTAATACCACTTGTTGTGGAATAAAGGCAGAACGAGATTAGATTTGTTCACACTTGAATCGCATAAACTAGATCGAGTATGTATGAGATTTTGGGCTAAAGGAATCACAAAGCAAGAACGAAACGAACACAAAGAAATGGTATCCAATTCAGGAGAAAAATCGCGACCCTACGTCTAGCCGAGGACTCCTCAGAATTCACTAAGCTCAATGAAATTAACGTTGCCGTATCACTCACCGGAAAACCTCGAGGAACCCTCCTCACTCACCGGAGAATGCTGAATCTCTCTCTCTCTCTCTCTCTATTTTCTCTCACTTCTTTCACTGTGTTTAATAACAACTGAATATTGTCCGCTAGCTGTGGACCCCACTTTGTAACAAATTTCAAAAAACAGAAAGTAAGAGATGAATCGATACGGCGACGTTTACAAACTTTAAATTAAACTAATTCCTAAACCAGAAATCAATTCTTGGTCTTCCAATCAGATTCCTAAACCAGAACCCTCTGATTGTCATGGTTTCCTTCAAACCAATTCTCAACAGTGGTGTTACAAGTGGTTTCATAGCCAAACCTAGACAACTTTGGAGTCTTGTGTGGGCTCACACTACCATGTATAATGATCTTGGGGAGCAACATTGGCTATGTGTTTTTTGAGAGGACGTGAATTGTAACATCCCGGTTTGTGGTTTATGTTAAAAAGCTTAAGGTAATTGATTTGGTTACTTTTGTTACCAAAACATACTTACCTTTTCAGTCACATATCCAGAAAGAATTCCAGAGTTAAGCGTGCTGGAATAGTAGCAGGATCGGTGACCTATCAAGAAGTGATTTGCTATATCGTGCAAGTGACACGAAATGAATATTAAAGCCGCACCTTAAGGGACACGAAATGGCACCGGCGAAAAAACACCATGAGATTCGACTCTTAAGTGTTAGAAAAGAACACTTCAAAATGAAGAAAACACCACGTCTGATAAGACGTGGAACAACGCTGATGACCATACGAGAAATAGTAGATTGGAGATTCCCAAACTCGCCAACACCGACGGGCATGAACGCATCAAGGTATGTGGATGTGTAGAAGAAAACAATAAAAACAATAAAATCTGGTGGTACGAGCTGCCGAAAACGCGAAAATATGGTAGAGAAATTGTTGGTGTATGTTCTTATGTTCGTTCTTAATGGCTAGAGAGAAGCACGCTTTTCTTTTATCCCAACACGCATTCTCTTCTGACAAATAATATAGAAAATTGAATAATTTTTTATAAGAGAATTTAAGATATTATACTCTATTAAATTGAAGTACAAAACAATATTTTTCTATTTTAAGTGGTTTTTACAGAATTTCATTTTTTAAAAACTAATTCTAACCTCTTCATTTTTGTTTTTTCTAAATAATTCGACGACATTTATTACAAAAGTACAAGACATAACTTACCTATTTATTTTATGTATTTTATTATATACTTTACATTCCTTTTCACCCTTGTTAACTATTTTATTAATTTTATTTACCATAATAATTCAGCAACATTTATTTTAAATGCCAACCATAATAATTTTACTTGTACTAATAAATTGCTCTATTTGTGATAGTAATTCAAAACAGTTAAAAGAGATTTTTTATTTGCTTAAAAATCAGTTAGGAATGGGTATTTGGGTACCTAATCAGGTAAGGATCGTTTCTTTCGAATATCGTTTTTAGGTTTTGAAATTAGACTCTATTCGGATATAACTCATTTATGGGTGAGTTTTGTGTTGGGTCCTCATAGGTCTGGGTGGATTTAATTATGATGTATAGAAACATAAAAATATCTAAATAAATAATGTACCTAAAACAAGTTCAGATATATGTACCGAAAATAACTATATTATCCTAACCGATTATGTATTTTGTATCCAAACTAAAATAACCAAAAGAAATTATATTATTTGATTCGATTCGGGTTTGATTTTAATGTATATAAACCTAAAGATATTCAAATAATCAATATATAATTAGTTTTATAATGACACATATAAAATAGATAACACTAATGATAAAAAATAAACATTAATTTATAAAAAAAAAGTAAAAGTTAATATTTACGTGGACGCACGAATCAGTCGTTAAGATTAGAAGATAAAAGAGAAAAGAAATACGTGCATTGCATACATCTAGACGTAAGGGTGATATAGCAATTAATACATAATATAAAGGGTGTATTCTAACCAACTAGTTATGGTTATAGATTTTTGTGGTTAATTTGTTATAAGTAGTGATCTTGATTTCAAATAATACTTTGATCTTCCATGATTTTAAATATCTCTTATGTTACAATTGATTAGTTTTGTAACTGTTTTTACATCTTGTGGATATTAAAAATTTATTCTATTAAAACATGATCATGACCAATTAATAAATGTTTAGTCCAATTATTTATTATTCATGTATTATTTATATATATTAATAATATTAAATTTTATATTATTAATAAATTATATGATAAATGATTAAACACAAATTTGATTATAAGAAATACAAATATAAAAATTATTTTTTTTTAAAGAATTTAAAACAAAAAATACATAATGGACGGGTCAAATTGTAGTATCCCCTATATTATTAATAGAGAAGCATTTATAAAGAATAACCTTAAAGTTGTAAGTTATTTACACCACTACCATCCTTACGTGGCAGCACCACAACGATTCTCTGCCTATAAAACAAATAACCCTTTCTTTACTAGAGTTATTACATGTTATGCCACTGCACTTCCACCTACATATTATACAATATCGAAGTACGCATAACCAATCAGATCAATTACAAAAATTCTAAAAATGAATGTTTTTTTCAATTCGTAAAAACCAAACGTGGAATTATATCGAAGTGTTCTCATGATCTATATCTTCATATGACGTACACCAGGATTGCTCCAACATAGAATCAAAAACTCCAAGTAGAAAACTCTAGAAGTGATTATTCCAACTATCTCGCCTGCAAGTTAATCACAATTTTGCCATTTTTCATTTAAGATTAAAACAATGGCTTTCGTCATATATAACTATAACGTGACTATGTTCTTAGTAATAGATAAGTACAACCAGAAGTGCTCATATGGCTTATTAATAGCTGGTATTTTCTAACCAGAATATGCAAGGAAATCCAAAGCATTTGCATATGGAGAACATGACTGTGTTCTTAGTAACTTGCAGGTATTACCCAAATTTGGCATATACAACCGTTCAAGTGTAATTGTATATGTTTGTATACAATTTGAACCGTTCAACCGTTCAAATTTGGCATTATATTCTGACACATGTTTGTATATGTTCTTATATCATATTGTAGATATGTCAAAATCTTTAGTATAAACCATTAAGTGACGGTTTGTGTATTTTAGTTTCGATTTGAATTTGGGTTATTATACGCTTCCCTGATAATAATGTATATAGCCGAATTTCTGGTTCTATACATGCTTTTAATACCATATGTAATTATAGGAATAGTTAATAATGCCCAATATCACGGTAAACGTTATTGATTACAAGTGTATATATGTATTTGTGATTCCTTGCATATTCCAATAAATGTACAAACTTGGAAGTTAAAGTCGTGATATACGTGATTGATTTAGCTATGGAAATTAAGGTCATAATATGGGCAGAATTAATGTGATTTATACTTAACCACCACGGCAATTGAAAGTGTGATTGACAAGCAATATCTATGTTCATAATTATCAAATCATTGGAATATATTCAAAAACGGAAGGTTCGACCTATATAAGTGGTGGTTACCAATTCTTTTTTTCATTCACAATATCTTAGCATTGTCTTTCTTCTTACAAAAATATAAAGATAAAGCACGTATGGCTGCTATGAACCACATCTCTGACCTAAAGCCTTTCAAATCCATGTGGAAGGTGAAAGTTAAAATTATCCGACTTTGGAAACAATATTCAGCGGCTGGTGGTGAGACTATCGAGATGGTTTTTGTTGATGCTAGAGTAAGTTTGATTGAGCCTTCTGTGTTCATATGTTCTGATCTTTGGAATGTTAAATAGTCATTATGGTTGTTAATGTATTTTTATATTAAACAGGGGGATAAGATTGCTGGAACCGTGAAAAGAGACTTGGTGGGGCAATTTGATCGTGTGCTGCAGCAGGGTCAAACAAGAATTCTCATTAATTTCTCTCTAACAAATTCATGTGGATCTTATCGCACAACCAAGCATCCATACAAGATTGTATTCCTTTCCACAACCCGTGTAAAGCACGGCGAAGAGTTGCCAAACAACATAACAGGATTCAATCCTGTTAATTACCGTGATGTTATCAATGGCACTCTTGATTCAGATTATTTAGTTGGTAATCTTTTTTCATATATATTATTATGGATGCGTTTATCTAATGATTCTTATTACATTTTTACTATATTTTTGTTGTAGATGTAATCGGCCAAATAGTTGAGGTTACCCATATGGAGGTAGTTTCGGTGAATGGAAAAGACACACAAAAGATATCTTTGGAGATTCGCAATCAAGAGTAAATTTATCTGTTTATTTATTTATTGTTAGTATATGTTATAATATTGATTATCCATATGGTATATTTTGTGTGTAGGGATGACCGTCTCCCATTGGTCTTATGGGGAAAGTTTGCTGCGGACATAAGTGATGCAATTCAGTTGCGAAGTGAACAAAGCGTAATTTGTGTTTTGCGCTTTGGAAAGATTAAAGTCTGGAAAGGTAATAGTTTTTTTTCATTTTAGATATCTAATGAAATGTATGAATTTAGATTCATTATTCTTCAGATAGTCGAAATACTAATGGTAGATTTTAATTATATTTCAGATGATCGTAGCATCTCTAATGCGTACAACGTCTCTGATGTATCACTCAATCCACAAATGGAAGAGGTTCAAGCTTTCATCAGTTTGTAAGTTTACAGTTGTATTTATAATTTTTGATGGAAATCATTATGCATATGCCTAACGTTCTGATGTTACTTTTTTTCAGGTTACCCAAGGATGATTTGACATTAGAAATCGTTGACAATAAAGCAAATGCAATGGTTTCAGGTGTTTCTGAACGGGATGACTTTTTCATTCATACCCCTAGAAAAACTATTGCTGAGGTTTTGGGATCAAAGCAGGTGTTGATATGTGCATATACTATTACGAGAGTCTAATGAATGAAGCCTATAGGGTATGAAATACTAACGTGGTATTTTTTTGGTTGAGTCTAGGTGGAAAAGTGTATTGTAATGGCTTCAGTTGCTGCCATTGATACAGACATGGGGTGGTACTACTTAAGCTGCAAGGTGTGTGCTAAGAAGGTATTGACAGTGCCTAATGAAATCGAAGATGAAGATGATGACAATGTTATTGGTCATAATTATTACTGTGTCAAGTGCAAGACTAACAATCCCAAAATATTGCCAAGGTATAAAGATAATATGTTGAAACGATTTTGTATTTCATTATATTCATGTTTTTATGGTTATCAATTGCATTATTTGTAGGTACAAGCTTCACTTGGTTGTACTTGACAATACAACCAACACCAAGTTTCTCATATTTGATAATCTGGCGCTTCAATTACTACACCAACCATGCCTTGAACTCACTGGTCCAATTACTGAGGAGGTTCGATTGTTTTACCTTAACTTATCTATTCAAGTGTTGGCCAAAAAAAATTTGCACATTGTAGGATTGAACATATTCCTAATTTCTGTATATTAGATCCAGGATCCTAATGTGTTGCCTCCAATTCTAAGAGACTTGGTTGGGAAAACTTATCTTTTCAAGATTGGTATTGAGAGGGAGAACTATGTTTACAAACATGACACTTTCAAAGTTCTTAAGATCATCACAAATGATGCAATGATCAATGAGTTCGATGCCTTAACTTCACCTACGGTAAACATAGTGATTGTATGGTTTTAACATTTATGCATGCGCTTTGCTAATCTTTTGTGTGTTTCTGGAATTTCTATAGGCAAGTGATAACACATTTGGAGGGACATTTTCGAATTATTCTGATGCACCAGAGGTATAATGTTTTTAGAGACCTAAACTACTTCGAATATATAAAAAAATATGCATATACTGTAATCACTTGGTTACCATTTTACTACGTTTTATTCATTCACAGGGGTCTCTAATGTTAAATGGAAGTTCCTCTCAGCATGGTGAGTCCATTGATCTGACACCAGCCAAGCGGATTGGAACACCAATCATTAATTTGGAAGACTTTTGACCAGAACTCTGTGACAAGATCCGCATGTACTGTAAGAGTGAAGAAGGAGAAGACTACAAGTGGCTGAGAACGATCTAAATGGACTTCATAGTAGAGGCTTTTAATTTTATGTGTTGCTTTTTTCGCTTTCGTTTTCATTTGAGGATTAGAGTTTTTAATAATGTTTTATGTGTTTCATTTTGCTTTCAGTTGTTGTTTTGGACTTAAGTTATGGTAATGAGAAGCCTCTACTTTAGACTATATTCCTACTTCTATTGTTTTAATCTAACAAGATGATGACATTTAACTTAACATTAATCTACTATATACGTAAAAGTGAGAGCTTGAGATATTTACCTGTTCATTCCATGTTGATTGTAGTCAAAACATGTACACCGATTTTCCCCTTCGTTTTCAGAGACTTGCAAACTCTCTCTATAAGTTGAAGAATACCTTAATTTGATTATTTACATGCAGTTATACATTATATGACGTCTCCTGCCATGTTAAAGAAGATACAAAATATTTAGTTCACTATAATAATTTTTATAAACTCTTATTATAGGGGAAATGAGAATATTGTGGAATAAACTTAGACTATATCCCTACTTCTATTGTTTTAATCTAACAAGATGGTGACATTTAACTTAACATTAATCTACTATATACGTAAAAGTGAGAGCTTGAGATATTTACCTGTTCATTCCATGTTGATTGTAGTCAAAACATGTACACCAATTTTCTCCTTGGTTTTCAGAGACTTGCAAACTCTCTCTATAAGTTGAAGAATACCTTAATTTGATTTTTTACATGCAGTTGTACATTATATGACGTCTCCTGCCATGTAAAAGAAGATACAAAATATTTAGTTCACTATGATAATTTTTATAAACTCTTATTATAGGGTAAATGAGAATATTGTTGACTAAACTTAGATACAACTAATTATTTTGTATACAACTTTTATTGATACATACAATTATAACTATTTTATGTGTAATTGAAATCGCTATTGTTTAGGAGTTAATGTGTTTTAACTTTCCATAGACGTTTCCAACAAGGCGTTTATTTCCAAATATAAGATTTGGAAAATATTTGGTGTATAACTCAGAATTGATTCCTCTCAAATCATATTTTCGTTTTTCTTACCCCTAAGCATATCAACACACATACCTGGATTAGCATAGAGAAATCCTGGTGAACAAATGAACAAATCAACCAAGAAAAAAAGGAATGAAAATTTCGATGATAATCCGCATTCGAAGAGAAGAAAATCAGGTATTCTAACAAAGTCATTCATTAGTAGTGATATATGTTCATGACAGATTTTGTATGGGTAACCTCACTGACCATGAAACCTTTTTGTGTAGTTAAAAGTATTTGTGATGAAGATGATGCTATTGCTTTACGTGACTTAACGAATTCGAGTTACTCAGTACAAAAATATGCAAGAGCAGAAAGACGTCTTAAATTGGTTCAAAAGCGTAAACCTAAGGATTTATGTTCACCGGAGGTTATTCTAACAACTAATGTGAATGACCAGTCTGTAAATGTAAGCACATTACCAAGTGGAAGCAGTCTTTCTGCTAATCCGATCAACCAAACAGCAGGTACGTAAACACCTTCAGCGTATACACTTACCCATTCCTAACTTATAATCTGGAAATACTAAGATTCTCTTAATGTTTTCTAAAAACACAATTAACAGGATAATCTAACTTACTACACATAATGTTTTATATGCAGCTATTCTCACATTACGAAGTGAAAGCAACCAACGGTTCATTCCAAGCAAACGAATGTCAGGTTTAAAGAACTAATTCAACGATTCTGCAATCAATGCAATTAGATATGTTACTATCTAGAACACTGATTTTAACCCAGTCCTATATGCATATTTATTTTGCTAGGACAATGTAGCTCTGATCCAAAAAAGAGGCCATTTTTGGCAAAGAATATTGTACAATACGGAAGTGCATGCAGTGTAGTAGAGAATATGCAATTGTCGAATAACTCTGTTGGAAATTTGAATCAGAGAGTAACCTCGGACACGACCATGTCAAAAGCTACATTCCATGGATATCTTGACGTTTCCGGCAATGATAGTAATACAATTCCAGAATCCTCAAGAGCAAATACCCTAGAAAATTCAGTAGTTACATCTACAACCATAACTGTAGACTCTGATTCATCAGGTAATTTTTATATTTGTATCAAACTAGGTACCAAAATTGATGTAAGTGTGATTATTTGAAGTGCTTTTCTCGATGTTATTTTCAATAGCGGCAACAGTTAGTAATACTATCAATATTCTTTTCAGATAGTTGTGATGATTGGTGGGACTGCTCGAGTAATGACAGTGGAGATCTTTATGATTCAGATACAAGCGATGACAACAACTCAGTAGCTGTAAAACGTGATGCACGAACAAAATTTGAGTTGTTCACAAAGGCAGAAAATGCTTTTGCAGAGATGTTAGATCGTTTAAAGAAGAAAATACCGACCAATACATGTACTTCTATGGTTGTAAGCAGTACTGATAAAGGAGATCAAGGTATGTGCATTGTAGTGTAAGATTGTCCTTCAGAGATTTAATCACAATAGTAATTGGGACCTTTTCAAAGTTTATGTGGCTATTAACGACTCTTTTGGATATCATGATTTTTGCTGTTTCATTAGATTTGTCATGAATTTAATCTGGCTATGAACATGAGGGATCCCTAATTAAGCATTTTTACCAAATGGCAGATGTGTTAGGTCGTTTAAGGAAGAAAGTTCCAGCTAAAAGAAGTTCTACTCATGTAGGTTCCAGTAATCCACTAGAAGAGAATGGTACGTTGTTTATAATGTGTCAGTAAAACGAAACTGAAACTTGGTCTGCTCCATTAGATATGTAAAGCATTTTATTTCAATTATTTTATGCAGATTATAAAGATGATGGTGACTTGACTTATAAATGTCCAAAATGCGGGGCTCTTTTTTGGTATAATGAACGGGTTAGTAAGAGAAGGAATGCCAGCATTCCTGTATTTACAATGTGTTGTATGCGAGGAAAGGTCAAGCTTCCTATTCTACAGGAACCACCAGCATTTTTACAGGGTCTACTAACAAATGATGATGCTATCAGTAGGCATTACCAAAACAATATTAGACCTCTAAATATGATGTTTTCCTTTACATCTCTTGGAGGTAAGATTGATAACTCTGTCAACTTGGGTAAGGGCCCTAAGGTTTTCAAACTTCATGGGGAGAATTTTCACTTGATTGGAAGTGTTAAGCCTAGACCCAATGAATCTGCTAAATTCTCGCAGTTATATATTCATGATACAGAAAACGAAGTTAAAAATCGGTTATCTGCTTTAAGGTACGTAAGACAGACATTATGTTATAGTTTTATATTTTGAAACTTTGTTTTTGTCTTTTAAATTTACAACCAACAGTTTTTAACAATTGATATTGATTTATTATCAGTGGCAGTTCTGAGAGCAGCAAGATACGAGAAGATTTGGTTGAGTCAATAATGAAGATGTTGAGGGTCTGTAACGTTCATGTCAAGACTTTCAGGAATGCCATGGACAGATTTAATGATGAAAATGAACGAGAAGAGTTATCTCTGGTTCTAATTCACAGTCGAGTTAAAGATGGTCGTGTTTACAATCTGCCTACTTCTTCTGAAGTTGCTGCATTAGTTGTTGGAGATTTTCATGAAAATATGGACAAACGTGATATTATTCTAGAGAAGAATTCTGGAAAGCTGAAAAGGATCAATGAGTTGCATCCTTGCTATCTTCCACTCCAATATCCCCTCATATTTCCTTATGGAGAAGATGGCTTTCGCTTAGGTATAAAAAATGGTTTCACGGGAATCAGCAAAAACAAAAAGCCAAATATAAGTATGAGGGAGTTTTTCGCTTATCGAATTATGGTTCGTGAAGTTGGTTCTCAAGTTCTTCTACTTTCACGCCGTTTACTCCAACAGTTTCTGGTGGATGCTTATACCATGATCGAAAGCCATCGTCTTAGGTATATTCGAAAAAATCAGTCAAACTTAAGGACATTGAAATTTAGCAAGTTCGTGGCTGCTGCGAATGATGGCAATTCTACTGTGGCAATTGAAGGTAACCGTATCATCATTCCTTCGTCCTTCACTTGTGGTCCACGGTATATGCATCAAATGTATTTGGATGCAATGTCCATATGCAAATACTTTGGTTTTCCTGATCTCTTTATAACCTTCACATGTAATCCTAAATGGCCCGAGCTGACAAGGTATTTTCAGAAGTACAACCTGAAATCTGAGGACCGGCCTGACTTGTGTTGTAGACTTTTTAAAATTAAGCTTGATTGCTTGATGGATGATCTGACAAAGAAACAATTGCTTGGAAAGACAGTCTCTGGTACGTGGAAACTAATCTGCAATCTTTATATTGTATGTATGTCATGTATATTGTCTGTTCGTGTTTTGAACTTAAGATTACTGTTTTCTGATCTTGAAATATTGAAAAAAGATAATGAAGGGTTTTAATTTTAGTGTTTCTTTTGTTTTTGCAGCAATTTATACAATTGAGTTTCAGAAAAGAGGACTCCCGCATGCTCATATTTTATTGTTCATGGACTCTAAGTACAAACTTCCAAATGCAGAAGATATTGATCGGATTATATCTGCTGAAATACCTGATAAAGCTGAAGAACCAAGATTATATGAAGTTGTTAAGGAAACGATGATTCATGGTCCATGTGGAGTGGTTAATAAAGCATCTCCGTGCATGCAAGATGGGAAATGTTCCAAATTTTTTCCTAGAAAACATGTCGAGAAGACCACAGTTGATGCTCAAGGGTATCCGGTATATAGGAGACGAGAAAATGGGGCATATGTTGAGAAGAAAGGCATTCAATGTGATAATCGTTTCGTGGTTCCATACAACAAAAAGCTATTGCTTGCGTATAATGCACATATAAATGTGGAATGGTGTAATCAATCACGTTCTATTAAGTACTTATTCAAGTACATTAATAAGGGCCAGGACCGTGTTACAGGAACGATTACTCAAAAATCCAATGTTCAGGCTACTGTAGCAGGAACAACTAATAACATAATGGCTTCAGAAGGTGACCCAATCGTTGGAGAAGGTGCTAGGACGGCTGGTGAGGCAGTGGAACCAACTATTGACGAAATAAAAAACTACTTTGATGCAAGGTATAGTTAATATTATCATGTAAGTAATATCTTTTGGCAACACTGAATGTTACTAATTGAATTAAAATTAATTTTGCATCAGGTACCTATCTGCTTGCGAATCGACATGGAGGATTCTAGCCTTTCCAACCCAATACCGTTCGACTCCTGTTGAGAAGCTCACATTTCATCTCGAGGGAGAACAACCGATAGTTTACAAAGAGGGTGATACTGTGGAAAGTGTATTGGCCCATAAACATCTTTTGAAGACTATGTTCTTAGCTTGGTTTGATTGTTGTGAAAAATACCCAGAAGCTAGAGATATGACATATGCAGAACTGCCTACAAAATTTGTATATGATGGTAAACAAAAGGTTTGGAATCCAAGAAAAAGGTTTGCTATTGGAAGGTTGGAGTATGTTTCCCCAAGTGCTGGCGAGCGATATTATCTGAGGGTATTGATTAACAAGGTAAAGGGTCCAAGGTGCTATGATGATATCAAAACAGTTAACGGGATTGTTCACCCAAGTTATGAGAATGCATGTTACGCGCTTGGTTTGTTGGATGATGATAAAGAGTATATTGAAGGGCTAAAAGAGTGCAGTTTTTGGGCTAACAGTGGGTATGTACGCCACTTATTTGTACAGATGTTGTTATCTGGTTGTCTATCTATGCCAAAATTAGTGTGGGAATCTACCATTGATATATTATCAGAAGACGTCCTAATCATTGAGAGGAAGAAGCGTAGAAATCCAGGTTAGACTAATTTGTAACCCGATAAATTTTTGGTTATGAACATGTACGTCAATATTGTCTCTTACGAATAGTCTTTTCATTTGTTATCAGGTCTTATACTGAATGAGGAGGAAATTCTGAATGCAACGTTGGTCTTAATTGAAAATATTTTGCGTTCGAAGAATAGTTCACTGGATAATTGGAAGACAATGCCAAAACCTGTGATGGTTGATGAGGCTTTTCAAGACAATATGCTTTTGCAAGAAGAGCTCAACTATGAAAGAGAAGAACTACGGTCTAATCATGATAGGTGGATAGGTCAGCTGACAAATGAGCAAATGTCTGTTTATGATGAGATTTTAGGATCTGTCCAGAGTGGTAAAGGTGGAGTTTTTTTTGTCTATGGGTTTGGAGGGACAGGAAAAACCTTTTTATGGAATATTCTTTCAGCTGCAGTCCGATCAAAGGGTGATATTGTTCTTAATGTTGCATCTAGCGGTATTGCCTCATTATTGCTGCCAGGTGGGAGGACAGCTCATTCCAGATTTGGGATTCCCATAAATCCAGATGAATTTTCAACTTGCAACATAGAACCTGGAAGCCACCAGGCCGAGTTAGTAAGGAGGGCTTCTATGATAATATGGGACGAGGCACCTATGATGAGCAAGCATTGTTTTGAAGCTCTTGATCGTACTCTATGTGACATTATGAAAACTACTGATGAAAGACCATTTGGTGGCAAAGTTGTTGTTTTCGGGGGCGATTTCCGACAAATACTACCAGTTATTCCTAAGGGAAACCGAGCTGATATTGTTATGGCATCCATTAACTCATCATATTTATGGAAGCATTGTAAAGTGTTACAGCTTACAAAGAATATGAGGCTCTTTTCAGAACCTGATTCTCGAGAAGCTGAGGAGATTAAAGAATTTTCCGATTGGATTTTGGATTTAGGTGACGGAAAGATTAATGAACCAAACAGTGGGGAAACTATGATTGATATTCCTAAAGATCTCCTGGTTACGAATTGTGAACATCCTATTGCAGCCATTGTCTCAGAAGTTTACGACAGCTCTTTCAACGATTCAAAGGATCCATTATTCTTCCAAGATAGAGCTATATTGTGTCCTACCAATGAAGACGTTGACGTTATTAATAATTATATGCTTGATCGTCTTACAGGTAATCATATATAATTTAAATGATGTGTACTACATGTCGTGGTAATTAGTTATGTTATATGTGTCCATATATGTGAATATCTTCTATTTTTTTTTTTGTTTATTAGGCGAAGAGAGGATTTATTTGAGCTCTGATAGTATTGACCCCTCTGATTTAAACTCCAAAGATGACTCCATATTCTCTCCTGAGTTCTTAAATAGTATCAAAACATCAGGATTACCTAATCATGCTCTAAGGCTTAGGATTGGTACACCAGTTATGCTATTAAGAAATATGGATCCTACAGAAGGTTTATGTAATGGGACAAGGTTGCAGATTATTCAATTGGCAGATCATATTGTTGAAGCCAGAGTAATTACAGGGACGCGTGTAGGGGAAAAGGTTTTCTTACACCGCATTCTAATCACACCTACAGATTCGAAGCTTCCTTTTAAAATGCGGCGCAGGCAATTTCCTTTGAAGGTCGCATTTGCTATGACCATCAACAAGAGCCAGGGTCAAACATTATCAAGTGTAGGGTTGTATCTACCTAGACCGGTTTTTTCACATGGACAATTGTACGTGGCTATGTCTAGGGTAAAGTCCAGGAAGGGCTTAAAGATTCTGATAACTGACCAAGATGGAAAACCTCAAGATTCAACAATGAATGTAGTATTCAAAGAGGTTTTTCAGAATTTATTCGAAAATCGCCAAGCAGTATAGTTTGATGTGTATGCATAGTACTCGCCATTCTACACCAGGTTTGACTTAGAAACTTATGTTCGTTAGTTAATTCTATTCAGTACTATTAAAAATGCCATTTGTTTCAATTTGCCACAGATCAAAAAGGAGATTTTGATAACATCAAAGCCAGTGAGAAGGTACTATCTTAATCAATTCAATTCAGAAATAGACATGGCTTTGAGAAGTCTTTCATTGAATACATATTTTGACTACTTTTAATAATCACGTAACATATATTGACTACTTAATAGACTTTTCATAATATGTTTTAACATGCGTAATACAATCTAACAGCACAGGTTGCGATGCCAAGAATGATAATTCAGCTACAAAATGGAAAACACATGTGGATGTTTCTAATCGCAACTATACGCAGTCAGCTAACA
>CAJHQP010001439.1:0-115481 GCA_905132765.1 Moricandia arvensis | reverse complement strand
CAGCTTATACACATTTATGTTATATATAAGTACTTCAAAATATTAAAATGGTAATGCGAAAGAGGCAAACAGAAATATATGTTTACCCATTCTCAACTTTCGGTAGTCAATTCATTTCCGGATGATCGATTCATTTTACAATAACTAGGATGTGGACCTTGAGAAAATGGGTATTTTATTCACCAACTATTTGAGATCAACATATTTAATATCTAAGTATTGCTTCCGCAAAATTATTTCCAAACTAATTGTTGATTACACAAAATTGAACTTGAAATAATCAGCCGGTAAAGTATAACAAGAAACTCACGATTTCCGTCCAATTTTTAACAGTTGACTATTTCAAACTCTATTTTGCACAACATTAATTGAGTATAAAATATGTTGATTTCAAATAGTTAAAGAATTAAAAATTATATTTTTGTTATGATCTGTATGAGTTTCCAAACAAAAATATCAATCAATTTTAAAAATCTGAGTTACGAAATTTTATCAAATTGAATGAAGCCGATATACTCTTCTAATATTCCTTTCTGGATACCTCTTTCTAATGTTTACTTTAGAAATCTAGATTTAAAAATCATTAACATATTTTTTAGCTTTGCATTGACATATAAATTATTAAAGACAAATATATATATGTATCATATAACTTATTTACCACATACATTTATATAAAACAAATATCAAAACCATTTGTGATTATCTTACAAACGTAAAATACACGGATGTTATATCTAATTTGGTAATATATCTTAGATATTTTGAAGTACTTATCTATAACATAAACGTGTATAAGCTTTCACATATTTAAATATAGATACATTAGCAATATATACATATATATATTTGTTTTATAATAATTTATAAGTTCTTCCAAAACTCTACATAGATATCTTTAATTGGTTGCATCCAACTTGATAAACTTTCTTAACTCGAATTTTAAGAAATAATTGATATTTTTATTTAGAAACTCATATGGATCATGGTTTTTATTTTCCTACTGTTTGAAATCAGAATTGACATAGTAAGTATTACAAGAAAAAATATATGTATCGTATAATTTATGTAACACATACATTTATCTATAACAAATATCCAAAACCATCTGTCGATGATCTTAAAAACATAAAATGCACGAATGTTATATCCAACTTGGTAATATTAAATATTTTTGAAGTACTTATACATAACATAAATGTATATAAGATTTCAGATATTTAAATATACATGCATTAACAATATATACATATATATACTTATTTTATAATAATTTATACATCCTCCTAAAACTCTACGTGGATATTTCTACATGGTTTCATTCAACTTGATAAATTTTCTTAATTCAAATTTTTAAAAATTGATTGATATTTTTATTTAGAAACTCATATGCATCATAATAAAAGTATATATTTTTATTCTCCAACTATTTGAAATCAGCACATTTAATATCCAAATATTGCTTGCACAAAATTATTACCGAACTAATTGTTGACTGTGCAAAATTGCGCTTAAAATAGTCAACCGTTAAAAATTGGACAAAAATCGTTAGTTTCATGTTTATACTATAACGGTTGACTATTTCAAGTCTAAGTTTGCGCAGTTAACAATTAGTTTTGGGAATAATTTTACGCAAGCAATACTTAGGTATTAAATATGCTGATTTTAAATAGTTAGGGAATAAAATACTCATTTTCCCTGCAAATTTGTGGGGGAAAGTTAATATAAAGTTTTCAATTTTAAATTTCAAATTATTACATGTTAAATGTTTTAAAAATGAAATTATATATTTGTTTTTAAAATATATATAACTGATATAGTTAAAATAAAAATATTAAAGATGAAAATAAGATTATTAAATTTTTATTATACATAAAAGATATTGGAAAAATTAATGCCTCAGTGATGCAACCCTTCAAAAGTATTAAAATTTCAAAATTACTTTTAAAAGTGTTATATATTAAATGTTTAAACAAAATGATAATATATAAATGTTTTTTTTTAAATTATATAACTGATATAGTTAAAAATAAAAGCATTGAAGATGACAATAAGATTTTTAAAATTTTATTATAAATAAAAGATATTGAAAACACATATGCCAAAGTGATGTAATCCTTCAGAATTATTAGGTTAACTAATCAATATTAAACTTTCAATATGTTTTAAAATGATTATATATTAAATGTTTAAAACAAAAAGGTATATATATTTGTTAACCTATACAATTTTTGTAATCATGAAATGGTTTAATGAAAAGGTACAACATTTAATTTTCTTAAAAGATATTATTCTTTAATAAATTAACATGTCTTCTGCTTAATCGATTGAATATTTAAAATATTTTTATTAATGAAATGGTTCAATGGTTAAGATTTTTGAAATATGCAACTTTCGGTTATGAAAAATATCCAATGAAAATGTATAATTGTTAAATTTCAGAAAATATACAACTCTTTAAAGAATGAACGCGTTTCTTGTTTAAGTGAAACTATGATGTTATACTCGAGTTCCTAAATTAATTTGTGACCGTTAGATTAGAGATTAGAAACAAACTTAACAGTTAGATGTTAATTTTTCCTATAATAAAATGATGACTTTGGGGGTTAAAGAAAAGATACACTTTAAGATTATAAAAGAATGACACATCCTTTACTAAAACATTTTAATGATTTAAGTTATAAATGAAAGAAGGTATTTTCTTTAAATTACAAAACTATGATAAACTGAAATGTTATATTGAATTTTTATTCAAGAAAAATGATGATGTCGGTGAAAAAATAGGTTTGCTATTATATTGTTGTTTAGTTGGGTTGTAACAAAAAAAATGTATGAATCATAAACTTGGATAATAATTAAATCCCACACAATGTCACTTTTCTCATAGAGTATTTCAACCTTATTCCAAACTTTGAATTACACAAAATCTTTTTTTTTTATGATAAAACAAACAAAGTCTCACTCTTGTTCTAGCCTAAGATACAAGAGAAATAAAAGGAGTTTTTAGTGTTTATTTGTTTCTTCAAAGATCTTGGATGATCTTTGAACAATGAATATCTCTCTCATTCTCTAACTAACTGTTAGTTTCTGTTTTTTTATCAATTCAACATCCTCCCAACAAGTTAGAGATTCTGCCTGCAATTGATTGAGCCAACTAGATGCATTCTCATAGAGAGTGTGGGGGGGGGGGGGAGAATCTTGTAGAGTAGGTAGTCTTCAGAGTATTCACCCTTCTCAGTACTAGCGATTCATCCATTATAACTGTGATGTGTTTCTGGGATCTTCGTGCGAAAGACCTTGGAAAAGGTGTTGACATAACCAATCGTTCCAGTCGGGTTGCAGCTCAAAGTCATCCTCCTTAGCAACAGCAAACACATCAGAGATTACAGCCTCTTGTGTATAAATCAGGTGTCCCGCACTGTTGCGAGCACTACCCTCTTCGTCTCGTAAGACCCCATCCTTATTAGCCTCAAGTATGAGCACTTTGACTTTCACTTTTTTTCCACGAGCGGTGTCGATCGACATTGGATGAGTGTCGCTCGATACTTGGTTTTATGCGGTGTCGTTCGCTGCTTGGAGGGTGTTGATCGATACTAACCTCGTAGACTTATTGATCACACGTAAATCAACATGATCCTTTTTTGAAGGACCCAAAATCTTCTTCTCATTGTTTCCCGGTACTACGATGTATGTATCTGAAATCAAAGAAAAGAAAAATAAAATCAGTAAAATAAAAAATAAAAAACTTAGACTAAATCTATAAATTCTAATCTAATGGTGAATGCAATGCTCCCCGGCAACGGCGCCAAATTTGATATGCTCAAATTAACCTTTAAGCTACTCTCTCAAATAAAGGTTTGATTGTAGTACTTGGAGATCGAATCCACAAGAAGCTTCGGCACACAATAGATTAAGGATATTAAGACTAAGCTAGGCAAACAATAATATAAAGCAATAAATAACAAAGCAGTAAATAGAGGATAGTTTGTGAACAATTGGGTAAGGTGCTACATCTAGGGATTTATCATTCAAGGGATTCAAACACACAAATCAAGGATGCTAAGGATTTTATTCTAGAACATGAATTCAATTTTAAGATATCCAGCTCTCGCTGTGAGTCTACATGCTTAAATATATATTCATGCTCTCGCATGTGAATACAGAACGAGTGTCGATCGATACACTTATAGTGTCGATCGACACCTTTTAAACAGGCGTTAAGCTCTGATCGATATTGTTTAACTAAATTCTTAGACGAACTCTCGTAAGCGCCTAAGTATCTAATCTAGCATGATTCGAGCTATGTTAATCGATTGCACTCTCGTGCCTGCCTCTCAATTATCCTATGATTCTAGGTTCAAATAATCAGTCCCACTCTCGTGCTTTTCTAACTATTCTAGATCCTAGTATTACACGCCACCCTGGTTTAGAATTCTATAAACAATTGATATATGCTCAAATTAACCCTAGAGCAACTTTACTCAATCAAATAAGAGGTTAAATTGTAGTACTTAGGGATTGAATCCACATGGAGCATTTGTTGTGAAAACCTCCATAGACTTCTCTCCTTTGTCTATCATCTCAGGAATAAGTAGTGCTTGCTTTGCAAATGGCCGTGAGAAGCATTTGTTGCGCATTCTAGATTTTCTGACACCATCTAAGAAGTGAGGAATCAATGACAACTGATAACCGCCCTTAGTCCTTTGCTCTTCTTCCAATTCCTCCTCTTATTTATGCTATTTCCCCCAGACTTGGCTTTTTATGTCTCTTCGTGTTGAGCGTGATGGGTGTCGATCGATACGCTAATGTTGTTGCCGATCAATACTCCATGCATCGATTGTTTCTCTAATGGTGGTGTCGTTCGATACTGCTTCTGATGGTCCTTGGTCGACCTTACCTTCATACTTCAATCCTCTATGAGAGACTACTGCATGCATATGATCATCAAATACTGCAATGTAGTGATCCATATGCACACTTCTATCTGGTTGGATAGGTAATTCAACCTCAAAAGCAGCGCTGGGAACCACAAACCTCACAGAGTCATGTATCATCTTCACTCTTTTGTGAAACCCAGCAACTTCTTCTACACAATTAGGCGGTTGTAGATATTCAGAGACATCAAAGGTTGAGGTATCGGACTTGTGCATTCTCTCCTCAATTGATTCTGTTTCAGTCATGTATCCTGGTAGTTCGTCCAACCATGGGTGCCGATCGATATCATCAAGTGGGTGTTGATCGACGCAATTGGGTGGCCGCCGATCGATATCAGGTGGCTGGTGTCGATCGATGTCAGCTTTCGGTGAATTTTTCCGATCAAATTTTCAAGTCATTCTTCTAACTCCAAGAAGTCTTCCATTGTGATTTCTTTACTCGGATCCAAATCTGAAATTTGAGGCAATTCTTCATCCTTTAGCTCAAGAAATCTTCCATGGAGATTCTCTATTTGAATCAAAGGCGAGATAGCTTGAGACATTAGTGCTCTTCAGTGTCGAGTCTGCGATATCCTGAGTACAACTCAATTTTCCAGGGGTTTTAAATGGTGTCGATCGACAGGGGTTGGTGTCGATTGATGCTGAGGTCTTAGTGTTGATCGATGCAAAGGTATTTGCGTCTATCAATGTTGAGGTCGGATCACTAATATTAACTTCTCCCTCTCTGCTCAGTTCTCCAAATCCATGTTGCTCATCATCTTCTACCATATATCTCAACAAAGATTCAATCTTGATCTCTAGTAGTAAGTATTCCAGCCTGTCACGCGGGTGACCCGGGTTCGATCCCCAGCAACAACGCTAAATTTATACGTACTCAAATTAACCTTAAAGCAACTTTACTCTTTGACTAAGAGGTTCAGTTGTGGTATTTAGGGATCGAATCCACAGAGAGCAGGGACACACAATAGATTTGATAATCAACTTAGTTATGCTAGGCAATTAATAAGATTTTAAGAATAGTAAATAATGCAATAGTTGGTTTGTAAACAAGTAAGCAAAATAGCTAGATCTAAGGTTTTCAAGTAGTGAAATATATCTGATAGAAGCCAAGGGGTTTTCAATAATAGAATATAAATTCAATTATTAAAGATATAATTTATATATATCCTATGGCTAAACTCAGAATCTAAAACAATCGTGTGAAAATTGGGAATGACCGTCGATCGATGGTATGAAAATGGCATCGATCGATGGCTTTTTTAGTCAAGCATTAAACGATTAGATTTGATTATTTCACTTAGAATTACTAGACCAGTCTCTCGATTGTCCCTAGTAACTTAAGCTCAACACGAATTGTTCAGGTAACGATCCTATTTTCGCAGTATCAATTATCCTAATATCAGGGTTCTAGTTAGCTACTCTAGAACACAAGCAATAAGAAAAATTCTATTGATAGATCTAATCACCCTAGCAATTCTATTGTTTGGATAATCCATCAAAACCATTAATAAACCCTAAATCTAACAAAGTAACTACTCAAACATGATAGTTGTCACAAAAATCATAAATGAAATAGAATAAATAATAAAAACAATGGAGTTCCAAGAGGCCTCTACAGGATTTCCTCTCTTCTCTCTGACCCTAAAACTAAGAACAATGAATAGAATAAAGCGTAGCCGTCAACAATGGCTTAGAAAACATATAAATAGGGTTTTCGGTCGTCCAAGGGCATTCTGGTAATTTGTGGTAACTTATGCGCTTAAGTTGGTCATAAAATAGACTCAGACTTTTTTCTTGCATCACCTTATATCGACACCAAGGGTCTTCCATCGATCGACATTCCTTCATCTTCTCGACAACTTCCTCTCGCGAGGCAGACGAACCACTCTTCTGTAAAATGAGCATAACTTTGGCTCTGGGATTATAATTGACCTCAAACTAGTGGCATTAGAAATCTAACTCATATATATATATGTTGTGTATAAATATAATCTCAATATCAATGTGTAATATCTTCATCCATAGCTAAACATCTGGCTTGTCTGTGCAGTTATGCATCTCAAAAAGCTCCAGAATCACCAAAGTTCTCCAGAACGTACATGAACCTAAAAAACACTCTAAAACAGACTCCAAACCCATTAATAGACTCTAAATAGGGCTGATAACATGGACTAAAATTGGTAAATATCAAGCCTTATCATCAACCTAGCAATCTTAATTGATTATCAATTTGACATTAAGCTCATGAAATTCTTAAATCTAACAGGAGATCTATTCAGACATGATATCATTGGCCATAATCATAAACTGAATAGAAATAATATAGATCAATAGAAAACCAATGGAGTTCCAAGAGGATTCTAAAGGAGTTCCTCTCGTCTCTCATAACCAAGAGAAACTATAGAATAAAGAATACAAATCATAGCCGTCAACAATGGCTTAGAAAACTATATAAATTAGGTATCAAGTCATTTAGGGGCATTCTGGTTATTTATAGTGACCTGTGGGCCTAAGTCGGTCATAAAATAGTTTTTTCCCATCTTCTGGCATCAATGTCGTTCGACACCAAGGTATTAGTGTTGACCGACACTCCTTCATATCTCCGACAGCTTTCTCTCGCGAGGCAGACATACCACTCTTCAGTAAAATGAACATAACTTTAGATCAGCCGTCATATGGACCTCAAATCGGGGGCATTGAAAAACTAAATCAAATCTATATCTTTTATCAAAAGATGAGCTCAATCACATCATGGAAAGGCCTCCAACCATATCTAAAAAACTGACGCATCTGTGCAGTTATGCACCTCAAATAGCTCCAAAATCACCAAAGTATCCATAACGTACCTGAACCTGAAAATACTCTAAACACACACTCTAAACACATATAATAGACTCAATAAAATACTTATACCATGGTTTAAGAGATGTAAAATCCATGCTATATCACATACCAACTAATATATCATCTGGTCCGACCATGTGCCTTCTAGAACATATGAATCTTATCAACTACGGAGCCACGTGCTCCCTAAGCCACGTGCCAACAAGGCTACGCGCCTACAACAAGGCTACATGTCCATCTAGGCTACGCGCCTCCAATAATATGAACTATGAATGGCTTGATCCCCCCCCATTGAAAGGTACATAGGCGATTCCAACTGAAGGATATACATATAAATTCAAACATCTTCCATGGTTCCACGCCTAGACAGCCAAATAACACCCCTAGTAGCCAGAGTCATTAACCCGGAGCAGGCAGACCATGCGATCATCACTATGGAAAGGCAGTTCATGCCATACAATCCATCTCCCATGATGTTATCAAGATATTAACAACATATATTGGCCCATACTCATATGACAGTTGGCTAAAGGCATGAATTCTAGGTTTATCAAAAAATAGAGCCAGAAAAATCAACATAACGAGTTATCTCCTTATTCCTATCATTCCATAGAGCTGACCACAAATCACTTGCACAAAAATAACCTAACATATGTCACACGCGAAACAACAAAATAAAAATTCAAAACTCTCTCAACCCTATTAGGCTTTTCCCTTTTCTCGCCTCCGCCGCCATCAGTAGAGTCAATCGCCCTCCTCTTTCTCCATCCTCTGCCTTTCTTCCATGGATTTATTTGCATCGGGTCTTTTTGCGCCGCTTCTCCTTCCTCTGCCTCCAAAACTGCAACACCACTCGTGTTTATCTCAGATCTGCCAGTCGTGTGTTCTTTATTTGACCGTCCCGACCCTCATGTTCCTCTTGACCCACCAGATCTACCTTCTTTGTGCTGCTTCTTCAGCTCTGCAGCTCCAGCGACTCTGCGTGCTTTGTAAATCTATCAGGCTTGGTGATGTTTTATTTTGAGTCTTTCAGTAACTCCTTTACTTCAGTATATGCTTCTGTTCCGGGTGTTATCCGGCTTCTTCTAGCTCTAGCATGTTCGATTTTGGTACCACAAACTACTTGCCTCATGGTTCTCATATTTGTGGTTATTCGTTAGTTTTGCTAGATATTAGAAGCCAGATTTTTTTTGGTTGGGTTTGTGAAGCTTTGTTCTCTGCTTTTGATTCTATCATTCGGTTTCTAGTTTTCAGAGTTTCATCGCTCACTTTCTGTATTGTTTGACGAGTAGTCAAAGTAACAATGAGAATGAGGTTTTAGTCGTGCTTGATTTGGAATCTCATGTTTAGGTATTCATTGTCTTCGGTAACAATTTTGTCGTCTTGGTACCATCCTTTACTGCAGTATGCAGAGTTTAATCCTTTTATATTCCAACCGACGTGGTTTTAAAATTTCTCTCTAACCAATGGATGAAAATTGGAAAGAAACTTGATATTATTTAGTGAAATACCCTAGGATAGCTCTAAAATGACCAAAATATATTTTATAAAAGAGTGTAAATATATATTTATACACTTAGGGTTAACTAATCTAGACTTAGGGTGAGTTATGGGTGGGTTAAAAATTTTAAGAATAAAAAATAATATTAAAATTTTCAAAATAAAAAGGCCATTTCGTTCATTTTTTTCTTGAGGGATATTTTGGTGACATAAACTTTGAAAATGGTTATTTGAGAGAATTGTCCTATTATTTACCTCCTTACATTGCATCGGGTTTGTTTGGTTTTCCATAGACTAACTTACTTCTTTATGGATTTTATCTTCCATCTTAAATTTTCATATGGTTTAAATGAGAGTTGTGTATAAAGCTTTGTTTTGATGGTATCTTCTCGTTTCTCTAGTTCTTATAAGATTTTGTATCTAGAGGCTCAAGACTAGCCACTATTGCAAAAAATTTCCTTTTGGTTTCATTATGGCCTTCTTCCCATTGTTGCATAGTATATAGCTCTCTTGGATACACAAGTTGCCGCCATTCTATTGGGCATCTCTAAGCGTGTATGCAAGTCAGACTGTCAAGAACTCATTCGCCTCACTTTAGAGAGTTGGTCTTTTGATGTTCTTTGGATCTTATTCGTTATTCGATCTTTTATCTTATCTTTAGAGAATCTATTTGTTCTTGTATTTTGTTGTGGTCGTAATATGTAAACTTTTTGGTTAGTTGTGCTTTTGTATCTTGTATGTCCTCCTTAAACTTTGGAATGAATAAAGTATGATTTGATCAAATAAAATTTTTCTTTTTCTTTTTACAAAATTACATAGCTTTAGTAACATATATATATATATATTAAAAATAATTAAAATAATTCACACGATCATGACACATCAAGGCTTGTCATCCTTGACAAACGCCTAAAGTAACAGAGTTAATGTTGACGAAAGTGAATACAAACAATGTTTTAGGAGTCGAGATATGACATTAAATTAGTTATTGATTTTAGATATTATTTCCGTTTTAAAAGATATTTTTTAGTATTTTTACATTCGTTAAAAGCATATTAAATCACTATTATACCTTATTCTAAAACTTGGCCGAATTGCTGATTACTCGTCTGATTAAATGCATATCGGAAGGTCGCCATGGCAAAATGGAGGTGATCGATATTTTTAAGCGCTGAGCCATATAATGAACGTGTTAAGATGTTTTTAGTGAGCGGGGCCCATTAAATCCTTAAGAACTACCTCTTAGAACATCTTCATCCCTAAATCCCTCCAAAGTTCTTAAGTTTTATTTTTTTTCAATTATTTTTTTTTCAGAACTAAAAAAAAAAAGAACCACTCGCGGGCTGACACTTGGTAGTCGGGCCCGCGAACAGTGTAAGAGTCGCCTCTTAAATAGGCAATTTTGTAACCAAGCTCTTAATTATTCATCGATGTGACAGTATTGTTTATTAATTATTTTTTTTTAAAACTTAAGAACCTCTCCAAAGTTCACTATTGGAGGTGCTCTTAAACCTCCTAAATAAGAACCCATTTTGGTTAGGTTCTTATACTGTTCACGAGCCCCACTGACACGTAGCGGCTCGTGATTAGTCCATTTTTAATTTTTTTTTTAAAAAAAAAAATCAAGAAAAAAATGAAAAAAAAAATAAGAACCTCTTCTGAGGTTCTTGGATTAATCATGGCCTTAGTTGACAAATAAAAAAATCCGCTTAATTTTGTAAATACAATTTTTCTAAATTTGAAAGAGTTTTAAAATATCAAAGTTTTTAGTTACAATTTAGATTATACCTTACAGATTTTCTATATGAATTTAAATCCCACAATAATAGCTTCTTAAAACGGTGAAGTCGCGAAAAAAAAACTTGAAGCGGCTGGGTGTTAGACTGTTAGACCATCCGCAACAAGGAGTCCTTAGGAAAAATTCTTAGAGCATCCACAACCCTGTTACTCTTAAGAGTCTTTAACTAAAAGGGTATTTCAGATTTGGTAAGGATATTTCAGATTTTTTTTTTTTAAATAAAAAAATAAGATGACCATTCACGGGCCGCCACGTGGGCAGTAGGGCTCGTGAACAGTGAAGAGATAAATACTTAAGCAAGAGTTTTAAGAACTTTTTGTGGCACAAATTCTTTAAAAAATGGGCCATCCACCTAGTTAAGGATTCCTTAAGAGTCTCCATTGGAGATGCTCTAAGATCTAGAAAATCTCAGAGGAAGGTTGAAGAAAGTGTATTTGTCATTTTATTTTCAGTAAAGCTAAAACTAAAAAGATATAAAAAAATGTGTTAGCCCCCTTCACACATGTGCATTTAGGAGCAATACGAAAGACAGATCACTAGGCGAGGCTGAAGCACTTTGTGCTCAATGCAAATATACTTTATATATACATGTGTGTGTGTGTGACTTAATAAAAATTACCAATTAATTCTGTATTATCTGATGACAAATTTTTTTTTTGAATTATTTCCGATTACTTGATTCAACGTTAAAGTCGGGTGGAGCAGACGCGTTATCCCTAACGAATTTCCAACGAAACTATTTTATATGTATTATTTTTTGCAATTATTAATTTTCAATAACTTTCAACTAGTACCTATTCAATAAATTTAATTATTTTTTAAGAAATTACAATCTCTGCATAAAATTTATATTTGTGAAATAGTTATTTTTCTTAAAACATTTATTTTAGTAAAATGGAGAGAATATACTTTAGCACATGTGATAGGAATATTTATGGATTGGGACTAGCATTGTCGAGGTTGGAATTGGATGATTTACCCACGATCCTAGTTTCGATATTTTAACCTGTTTATGTGTGTGCTGATAAGAAAAAGAAAAACTGTTTGTGTGTATATAAATATAAGCATATGTATGTCACGTGCGAAGATTTCTTGCGCACAATCGACGAATCTAGCATTGGTGATGTGGGGCAAGAAAATTCTGACATTGTGCTTGACTGGTTTAGAATACTACACCTCCACTCCATTTATTATCCTTTCCATGTAGTACCAATCAGACAATGAAATACGACAGAACCCTAATAGTTGTTTCCTCCATTCCAAAGTTATGGGTGCCACGTGAATATGTTTTGTAAGTTTCCTTCTTTTCACTTTTTACCTGTAGTGATATCACATTTCTCTGAATACATTTACATTAATATTTATTTTTAAATAGAAGTTGTGTCGGCAGTGATGGTAATAGAAAATTTATTTATAGAGACTATAAATATATTCTAGGTCAAATCTCTTAGATAAATATTTTTAAGTTTTTGTCACAAAAATAATCCTCAAAAATAAAAATGACAAAATTAATCTTTTTTATTTTTTAAAAATTAATATTTTTAATTTTTTTTCAATTTTAAATCTCATCCCCCAAAACCCGACTCCATAACTCTAAACCCTAAGTCTAAATTAGTTAACTCAAAAGGTATAAATGTATATTTACACTCTTTAATAAATGTTATTTTCGTCATTTTCTTTTTTAAAAGTTATTTTTGTAACAAAAATTTTTTTAGGTCTATCTTATGGTATTTCTCTATATTTTATTAGAAAAAGGAATAAATCATCCAAAAGTTTACATTTTAAGAAAATTACTATTGAGTAGAAAGTAATGAATAAGAAAAAAGAAAACCATAAACTAACACAAATTTAGAAACTATAATTACTCATTTTACTGAGACTCTTTTATTTTAGTGAAGCTATTTCATTTTTTATATTTGTTTGTGGTACTAGCGTTTTTTATTATTATATCTATTTATTGGATCGCACTTGAATTACGATTTGATAACGAATATAATATTGCATTGCCGTTAACTTAAAATGCTTACTATAATTAAACGGGATCCCATAATTAAACTAAATTCTTAAATTCCATGGGTCAGTTGACCCCTCCCCCCCCCTCCTCTCCTTCCTTGCCTCTGCCACGGACTGTGTACATGTACATGGCAGAACGAAAAAAGAGGCTAGTCAGGCTCCAACTTTATCTCAAATTTTAATATTTTTTCCCTCTCTTTGGACCACATCTAATAAGTGTGCTTCTTGCCTTTTTGCTAAAGAATAGAGACCAATTATAGCTTTTATACAAAATAATTCAGAAAAATATTTTTTATCAATAATTTTTTCCTCATGGTGGATCCCTTATCCTCGTGTTTCGAGCTCCACTAACCTTACGTACATTTTTAAAACATTTTACTGAATTTAGCTTTTAGTTATACTAAAATCAGATAAAAGTTGCAGGTCTTTTGCCCATCTCTACAGAACACAAGACTCAAAAAATGGCGAAAGAGAACAATAGTCATCACCACGCAGAAGCAAAGAGAAAAAGACTCATTTGGATTCTCTGTGTAAGTGGATTCTGCATACTGTCTTACGTTCTTGGGGCTTGGCAAACCAACACAGTCCCTTCTTCTTCCCCTGAGGTTGTCTCAAGAAAGGCATGTGATGAAACCAAGACTCAGTCAAAAGTTTCTACTTCTCCTGAAGATGAGGATGCGAGTCTCTCCTCTTCCTCCTCATCTTCAGAACCAGTTGAGTTAGATTTCGAAAGCCATCACAAACTCGAGCTGAAGCAAAAGAACCAAACCATAAAGTATTTCGAGCCATGTGACATGTCTCTCAGCGAGTACACTCCATGTGAAGACCGAGAGAGAGGAAGAAGATTCGATAGGAACATGATGAAATACAGAGAGAGACACTGTCCTTCAAAAGATGAGCTTCTCTATTGCCTCATTCCTCCCCCGCCAAACTACAAGATTCCATTCAAATGGCCTCAGAGCAGAGACTACGCTTGGTACGACAACATCCCACACAAGGAGCTAAGTATCGAGAAAGCGATACAAAATTGGATCCAAGTCGAAGGAGAACGATTCAGATTCCCTGGTGGTGGCACTGGCTTTCCACGTGGAGCTGAAGCTTACATTGATGACATTTCTAGACTCATCCCTCTTACTGACGGAGGCATTAGAACAGCCATTGACACAGGATGTGGTGTAAGTACCATCTTTGTAGACCATCGTTTTTAATAAAAGAAAATAACAGGGTAGCCTTGCCATTTAAAGGCATCTTCAATACATAGATGGTTAACTTGTTTTTTTATCGATTCCATGTTGTTGGTTGTATAGGTTGCAAGTTTTGGTGCTTACCTGTTGAAGAGGGATATTGTGGCTATGTCTTTTGCTCCAAGAGATACTCATGAAGCTCAGGTCCAGTTTGCGTTGGAACGTGGTGTTCCTGCGATTATAGGGATCATGGGGTCAATAAGGCTTCCTTATCCAGCAAGAGCTTTTGATCTTGCTCACTGTTCTCGTTGTTTGATTCCTTGGTTTCAAAACGGTAAGGAAATTATCTTATTTTTTCTTTCATATGTCTTGATTATTGTGGGAACATAACCCAAAAAATTGACATGTTTGTAGATGGTTTGTACTTGACCGAAGTGGACCGAGTCTTAAGACCGGGGGGTTATTGGATTCTTTCCGGTCCACCGATTAACTGGAAGAAACACTGGAAAGGATGGGAAAGAACACAAGAGGATTTGAAACAAGAGCAAGACTCAATAGAAAATGCAGCAAGGAGTCTTTGTTGGAAGAAGGTTACAGAGAAGGGTGATTTTTCAATTTGGCAAAAGCCAATTAATCACATTGCGTGTAAGAAACTCAAACGAGCTCACAAATCTCCTCCAATATGCACCAAAGCAGTTCAACCTGATTTCGCTTGGTACACAATCTCAACCCTCACAAAGTCTCAATATGTAATATTTGTTTTGCTAAATTTTAGTAATCATGAGCTCCCAACTCAAAAGTAACGAGGAGAAAGGCAAATGTCTTTCTCTGCAAGTTTGGGACACTTAAAAACATAAATCTGGATGTATCTTTGACAGGTACAAGGAATTGGAATCTTGTGTAACACCACTGCCAGAAGCAAACAGTCCAGATGAATTTGCAGGAGGTGCGTTGGAGGACTGGCCGGACCGAGCTTTTGCGGTGCCACCTAGGATAATACAGGGAACTATACCTGAGATCAATGCTGAGAAATTCAAAGAAGACAATGAGGTGTGGAAGGAGAGAATAGCATATTACAAACAGATATTGCCAGAGCTTTCACGTGGAAGATTCAGGAACATTATGGACATGAATGCATACCTGGGTGGATTTGCTGCAGCAATTGTGAAATATCCATCTTGGGTTATGAATGTGGTTCCTGTGGATGCCGAGAAGCAAACGTTAGGTGTCATTTACGAGAGGGGATTTATAGGAACGTATCAAGATTGGTGTGAAGCATTCTCTACGTACCCAAGAACTTATGATCTTATTCACGTTGGTGGATTGTTCAGCCTGTACGAGAACAGGTAAACACCTATTACTAGACTTTAATTATGCTTATATTTCAGTGTATATTTCTCTAAGTAAATCTACAATATTAAGTATTTAGATGTGAATGCCAATGTTCTTGTTTTTGTTGATGATGATGCAAGGTGTGATGTGACGTTGATACTACTTGAGATGGATAGAATACTGAGACCAGAAGGAACAGTGGTGTTTAGGGACACTGTGGAAATGCTAACGAAGATACAAAGCATAACCAATGGAATGAAGTGGAGCAGTCGTATTATGGATCACGAGAAAGGTCCCTTTATCCCCGAGAAGATCCTTCTCGCTGTTAAATCCTACTGGACCGGTCCTTCTGCTTGAGCTAGACTCATCTTTTTGAAACTGTGTACTCTAATCTTCTTCATCCTCTGTTTCTCATCCTTGGTTTCGTTTGTTTTGTTGAAAGAAATTTCATTTAGACCCAAAAAATGTTGGTTTAAAGAAAATTTCTATGATTATTTGGGAAAATACGAAGAGGAAAACATTTCAGAAAATTTCTATAACTTATACTTTGAAAACGAGAATGAGCAGGTCCTAGACCCAAACAATATTGTTCCCACCTTATCAATATGACTTTTAAATTTTAAGTTTTTAAGCTATAAGTCTGAGCCCCTATTCTTCAAGGGGGACACATCTTGAGAATTTTTTGGGTTAATTGAATAAGCGAGATTGAGAGCAACTCCAGTGGGAAAGGTTATCAAACTACATATATGTGTATGCATATAAGAATATTCACTAGAGCTTTAACTAGTGAGCCTGCACAGATGTTTATTTTATTGTAAATTTGTAGACATTTTAAATATAATAATTTAATAGTTGCATTTATACTGCTTTATTTTATTGTTGAGATTATATAATACATTACTCATAAAACAAAATAATTTGTTAAGACGTTATTTTTCTTTACGTCAAAATGTTATTCCATTACTCAAATTTGAGGTGGTCTAGCTAACCAGACTGGAATAAAACAACTTGAGACCATAAATTGCATTACTAGATAATGTTCTGATATCTTGTGTATTTGCATGGTTTTAGCAATCATTTTAGTTCTCATTTTGTTCATTTGGATGCATTTATAGTATATTTAGGTGTATTGCATATACATTTGTCCCTATTAGGTGATGGATGTGCTATTTGGTGAGTTGGAGCATTTGGAACTTGATTTGAGGCAAAAAGAATAATTTTGGTCAAGAAAAAAAATGTAGCCCAAGTGTCCCAGCGACTTGTGGTCACAGTGGTTTAAAGGTCATGCCAAAAACCAACTGGATGCTCATAGAGGCCTTCTGCAGTGGCCTGCTTATCTTCTCTACACGACAACATCTCTTCTCAGCCAAGTGTTGGTTCGGATTTGTGTAGCAGTCTGCAACGACCGCAGAAATATAATGAATTTGGTGTGAAGTCTGATGCGGGAAGCTGCAGCGGCTACACTGGCCGTGGCTAAGGAATCAAGAGGGTCTAGGTGCTTAAGTGTTGGCGCGGCCTATAGTGCAGCGGCCTAACAACTTGTCCAAAAACTGCTGCGAGTTTACCAAAGTCAACATCCAGAGTTTGACAAGATTTTTATCCACTTATGTTTGGGTCAGCCCAATTTTGTTGGGTTGACCCGGTTCATTTTTAGATTATTATAAATACTTTTTAAATCTAATTTTAGGAGGATATCTCATTTTCTCTCAAGACTTTATCTAATATTGTAAAAGCTTGAATCTTTTGATCATTTTAAGGAAGTACTTCATCTTAAATTTGTGTTTCTTTGCTCATTAATATGATTAGCCGTGAATCTAACACAAATTTAAGGTTTCTCATGGAGTTTATTGAGTAGATACTTTGTGATCCATGGGTTAAGTAGATTAAGGTGATTAGGTGGATATTTAGGATGATTCTTGCTTGATTAACATTGTTCTATGACCTATTAGGTGATCTTAATGCTAGATTAAGGTTTCGATGAAATGATTGAACCAACCTAATATTGTCTTTTACATGTCTAGCCAATGAGAATTGATGTTAGAGATGTTAAATTGTTAGTAGACTTGTTATTTATGCATGCTTGAATGTGTTCGGCCAACGAGAGTTGATGTTTAATGCATAATTAGCATAACGACTATTGTCACGAGAATGGGTTAATCCATTTGAACGAGTTCTAGACATATAGACTTGTTGATTGTTTTGTTTTAACATCCTAGATTGAATCTTAATCAACCGATATCGATTATCTTGCCCATGAATCTATCCTTAGCTACTGATTGAAAGTTTGATTCCTGCACTTATTTCTTGTTTGAATTTGAGATCACTTTGTTTATAATTCTAGGAGTTTAGCTTGTTACAAATAATCTATCTTCTTATTTGCTTAGATTAAGAAAGTTTCTGTATTCTTAGTGTTATAGATCACTAGTTCCTTGTGGATTCAATCATAAAGTGTTGCATTGATATACCATTCGATTGCGGTAGCGTGCACATTAGGTAAACTGACATTGTGAGATAAAACACAGTAATCAATTTGGCGCTGTTGCCGGGAAACAAAGTAGATTTATCATTAGGATTTTAAACTTTCTTGAGATTAAGCTTTATTTATTATGCTTTGTTTTGCTTTGTATAGTTACTAAACTTTTATTCTAGTTTTTGTTCTTTGTAGTAATGCCTGCAAGTTACTTTGATTGGCCACAAGAAGAGGAAAAGATGATGAGCCATATGTGGAGCCACCCTTTGATGAAAATGTACTCACACCAGAACAAAGTGTGAAGGTAGATGAGCTTTGTAAAGAGAACCTAATGTTGATAAGGAGTGACATGGCAGTGATGCTAAGGGTGAATCTTATGCATTGAGATAAGGATTGCTCATCAGCTTAAAGAGGTATTTATTGGGTTCCACCAACTCAACTAGAAGGTATATGGGATTCTACTTTTTAACTTCATTATTTTGAGGATAGTTTCTTGCCATATGTTGAAGATCTTGCCTATGATTTGAATTCTCATGTGCTCATCGATGAATGTCTTGATCTGATATGTGAAACTAGAAAACTAGATGACTTTAGAGTAGAAAAGATTGCTAGAGATCATCTTGAAGTTTGTTTTGACAAGAACTTTTTTGTGCTTCAATTGATCTGAAACTGACTTTTTGATGCTTGATGAATCTAGACCTCCTCTTGAACTAGCTGATCTTGGGGATGGACTTGATGTGGCTAGGCTCTTGCTTGAGATATAAAACCCCCATGTCGAAAACAAACATGAGAATGTGAATAATGTGTTTTATTTGATAGATGAAGATAAAGTAAACTATTTTGTGAGAACCTCGTTTGAACCGGTAGTTGACTTTGTGTTTCCACCAAATTCATTTGATTCTCATGTCTGTCTAAACCTCAAGGAGAATTTCATAACTTATGCTACATCTAAAGTGAAGCTCTTTGATGAAAAATCTGTCTATTTTCTATGTACAGTAGTGTGCTCCTTTACACACTTTGTTTCTTGTTCTTTCAGGAGAAGAATCAAAGGTGTATTGGCTCAACATTTTGATACTTATGACTAGCAAGCACACCAAGTCAATCTAGACACTTAAAACAAGCGCGATTGGGAGGCATTCCCATGTTTATCCTTTGTATATAGTTCTATTTGTCTTTTGTGTTGCTTTAGTGTGCTTGAATAATGTTAGGGACAAGTTTGGGGGAGTTCTAAATCTTTCCAAGAGGTCAAGCGAAAATGGCCAATGTCACAACAAGATCTCCCTCCTCACCCCCTTCTCTCATCAAAGCCAACTCCAAGTAAGTGCATCTCCACCTTTGTAAATACTTAGTTATTTCATCTTTGATCTCTCTTTCAAATATAATCTCACACAAGGGACTATGTGAAGTAAGCTTGGAGGATAGTCGACTATCTCACTTGTATTTTGTTTTGTTTACTTGTCATGAGTCTCATGCATTGCATTGTACATACTTATTTGCATAGAAAACACCAAAAAAAGTTGAAAATTTTCAAAAGCAACAAAAACAAGAATCTAGTTGCATCATTTGCATCTAGAGTTGCATCATTTGCATAGAAAATGTTAGCTCAAAGAGTGTCAAAAGAAAGAAAAATCCCTAAGAATAGAAAAGAAAAATTCAAAAGTGTGGGAAAAAGAAAAGAAAGAAAAGAGCTAAAAGCAAAAATAAAGAGTGAAGCAATCCCTAGTAGTCCAAAGAAACAAAGAGTTCTAAAAGTGAGAGTGTTCTTGAGAGTTCTTGGAGTCTTTTGGTGAGTGAAATGGAGTTTGACATTGGGAATCAAATGTAGTAATTGCTTTATGTCTAGGAAATGGGTAAAACAATGAGGATCGAACATTGTATGCGTGAGTTGTTCTCTTTCTTAGATATATTATGCATGATGTTAAGCTACTTGTTCTTGAGAGTAAACCACCATGAAAGAACTCGATAATCTTCTTAATTCACCATAGCTTCAATTTTTTTTCTCACCAAGCCAAATGATTACGACCAATTTCCCATTTGCAAGAGTGCACTTGCGATTACTGTTAAATGAATGTGAGAGTTAGTTGATTTGATTGTTTGTGAAGTCTTGATGATGAATGTAAAAGATCAAGGAGTTGAGATAGGCCTAGAGAAGTTAGAGTTTGATAGGATATCTTGTTCTTGCTATTTAGTATGATTTTGTAAGGATATCACATTGATTACTTTGAAGAATCTCTTTTGGTAATGAGCTCCCACCTTCACACTTCTTCCTCATCTTATTCTTGAATGTTACTTGTGGACAAGTAAATGACAAGTTTGGGGGAATTAATATCTTGTGTTTTTGCATGGTTTTAGCAATCATTTTAGTTCTCATTTTGTTCATTTGGATGCATTTAGAGTATATTTAGGTTTATTGCATATACATTTGTCCCTATTAGGTGATGGAGGTGCTATTTGGTGAGTTGGAGCATTTGGAACTTGATTTGAGGCAAAAAGAATGATTTTGGTCAAGAAACATAATGGAGCCCAAGTGTCCCATCGACTTGTGGTCAAAGCGGTTTAGAGGCCATGCCAAAAACCAGCTGGATGCTCACAGCGGCCTTTGTGATCTGTGGGTTAAGTAGATTAGGGTAATTAGGTGGATATTTAGGATGATTCTTGCTTGATTAACATTGTTCTATGATCTATTAGGTGATCTTAATGCTAGATTAAGGATGAGAAATCTAATCTAGATCATACGTTGTTTCATGCCCGAAAGGTGTTCGATGAAATGATTGAACCAACCTAATATTGTCTTTTACATGTCTAACCAATGAGAATTGATGTTAGAGATGTTAAATGGTTACTAGACTTCTTATTTATGCATGCCTGAATGTGTTAGGCCAACGAGAGTTGATGTTTAATGCATGATTAGCATAGGGATTATTGTCACGAGAGTTGATTAATCTATTTAAATGAGATCTAGACCTATAGACTTGTTGATTGTTTTGTTTGAGAATCCTAGATTGAATCTTGATCACCTGATATCGATTATCTTGTCCATGGATCTATCCTTAGCTACTGATTGTAAGTTTGATTCTTGCACTTATTTCTTGTTTGAATTTGAGATCACTTTGTTTATAATTCTAGGAGTTTAAGTAGTTACAAATAATCTATCTTGTTATTTGCTTAGATTAAGAAAGTTTGTGTATTCTTAGTGTTATGTATCACTAGTTCCTTATGGATTCGATCCTAAAGTGCTGCATCGATATACCATTCGATTGTGGTAGCGTGCACATTAGATTAATTGGTATTGTGTGATAAAACGCAATAATCATGTTATATAGAAATTTTATTAGAGATGTGTTGATGACTTATGTAATTATAAAATTGATTAGATCTATGTATAAAATTCAGTGTTTGAAAACTGGACTGGATTGGTCGGTTGAACCATGACTTGTTCTTCTAACCCGTTAAAAACCAGATTTTAGTTAAACCGACAAACTTGTCAAAAACCGATCAAACTCGCTAAAATTGGTGACTGGATTCAATATTTAAACTCGTTTTTTTTTCAAATTCAAATTAAAAATATAAGAAATTTCAAAAGTTAAAAATATTTCATAAAAATCATATTATTTTGGATATATATCTAAATAATTTAGCTTTTTTTATCATATTTTGTATTATTTTTTGAATTTTTCAATTTACTTTCATATCTTTTTTAGATTCTAACAACTATATAAACTTTTTTCAAATTTTAATATTTAATATTTATACACACACACACAAACACATACACATACACACACACACACACACACACACACACACACATATATATATATATATATATATATATATAGATACTTAATTTAAAATTATATTAAAATTTAAAGGGGTTTTTGCAAATTTGACTCAAAATTCAAAGTCAAACACAAAACTAACTTTTTTTTGTCTTTTCTTTTGTCATATTCACCCCACATGTTCACATTATTTACGAAAATGCCATTAAATTTGTTTGTCTTTTTTTTTGAAAATGGCTCTTTTACTCTCTCAACCTCATTATTTTCAAGTATTTGTTGGGATCGTGAAGGCCCATGTCCAACTCTATCTTATCTTATTAGTACGATATTGTCCACTTTGGGCCTAAGAAGCTGGCCCGCATGGATTTACTTTTGGTTTCCTTCCCAAAAGGCCTCGTACTATTAGAGTTGGACTTCTCTTTATATATTAGACACTTTTGTCTAAACTTCCAATGTGGGACTTTGTTTGATATCTCACATTCTCCCCCTCAAACTAAGGACCACACTCATCTCATGTGTTATACATTCAGCGAAACTCCTTTATCGCAAGGTTACTATGAGAATGTTTCTCCCACACTTCCTGGATCTTTTGACTAGTTTCTGCCGAATCTCCCTTTCATACTTGAAGGGTCCCATTCCTACTCGAAGGGTATTTTGGTCTTCTTGCAGATCTTCGTCAAACCGCTCTGATACCAATTGTTGGGATCGTGAAGGCCCATGTCCAACTCTATCTTATCTTATTAGTACGATATTGTCCACTTTGGGCCTAAGAAGCTGGCCCACATGGATTTACTTTTGGTTTCCTTCCCAAAAGGCCTCGTACTATTAGAGTTGGACTTCTCTTTATATATTAGACACTTTTTTGTCTAAACTTCCAATGTGGGACTTTGTTTGATATCTCACAGTATTTACAAGATCGCCATTGTCATCAATACCCCAACCACCATGAACAACCAATTTGAAGCTCTTAATGCACCTAAAATCGATTTACACTATCTCTTTCCGAATTGTTATGAACTAAAAACAACATCTCTTTCACTTTGTCTCCATATTCATCCAAAAACTCAAGCTTTTGATTCAAAATTTTTTATGGTTGGTAGAGCCATTCAAGCATACTATTCTTGGTGGGTTACTTTCGTTTGAGGTTCTGGATGGTTAGAGAAGACTCTGTGTGCTAAGGAAGTCATCTCACTAGTTTAAGGTATAAAATTGAATTTTTTCTAGATTTGTTCGCGTCGAAGACTTACCCGTAAGTCGTCTGGCTGTAGAAGACTTACTTGTAAGTCTTCTAAGCAAACATACAACTTACTGTAAGTCTTCCAGCTTTGTTTGTTAAAAAAAATATAGAGTCGTCTAGGATAAACATGTTAATTTTGCATTTGACCGAATAGTGTCAGATAGTTAAATTTTCCTAGACGACTTACTAGTAAGTCGTCCCAGGGAAAACAAAAATTTTAATATTTTATTAAAGCTAGAACTCAGGTTACTTTTGCAATTGGTAAATAAAATTTAAATATTTAACTTTTCCTAGACGACTTACTCGAAAGTCGTCCAGTCCGACGACTTACTTGAAAGTCGTCCAGGATAAGCAAAGTCGTCCAGATTTTTTTCCGAGGTTCTGGTCAAACCTTGCTTATCTCGGATGACTTTGAAGTAAGTCCTCTACCTAGACGACTTTCAACTAAGTCGTCTGGGAAAAGTTAAATATTTAAGTTTTATTTTCGAATTGTAAAATAACCTGAGACGACGTACAAATAAGTCATCTAGCTTTAACAAAATATTGAATTATTTTTGTTTTCCTAGAGACGACTTACTGGCAAGTCGCCCAGGAAAAGACAAATATCTGACACAACTCGGTCAAATGCAAAACTAACCCGTTTATCCTGGACAACTTACTGGTAAATCGTTTAGAATTTTTTTCTTAGCAAACAAATCTGGACGACTTACAAGTAAGTCTTCCCATTTTAAAGTCAATTGCAAAAATGACCTATTTGGACGACTTACTAGTAAGTCGTCTATGTCTTCTAGACGACTTAACTATCAGTCGTTTGCGTCAATGTTTAGTAAACTTTCATTTTCTCTATGTTTACTAATGTGTGTTTTTTTTTTGAATTTTTGCAGATGTTGCGTAAGTTACATGCAGTGTATGGAGAATGGTTTTTGAAAGATTGCTATTGGGATTTTTTGGTTGATAATTTCAAAGGAGCGAGACTATTTTGTTGAGTGAAAGTTCGACACATGCTGAACTTGTTGCAATGGTTGAAGAAGATTATAATCTGGACATGAGCACAACATCTGTGGAGATAACCTACTCATTACCAGCTGAAATGATGCAGGCTCCAGACACCCCTCCTATTCATGTTACAAGTGATAGACAAGTTCGAAACTTGCTCGAGATAACCAAAGCGCATGGAGTACGGCTTTGTGTATCAAGTCGTAGCAAGGTGGAAACGGTTTCAGAGGAAAGGGAAGAAGATGATGAAGCCGATGAAGGTGATGAATGTTTTCAAGATGGTGATGATGATTTGGTTGAAGATGAAAATCATGATGGGGAGGAGGATGATGGGGAGAAGGATGCTGATATCTCTATTGTTGCTGAAGCGGACGAGAATGGTGAGGATTACAATGTTTTTGGAAAAGTTAAAGATGAGGATTTGGAAGAAGATGATGATATGTGTTTTGAAGAATTCAAAAAGATATATGCTATTGAAGGAGAAAGATCGAATGGTAACAATATCTACGTCAACAAAAGTTTTGTTAGCAAGGATGCACTACTTTCAGAGCTTCGGTCTACAACAGTTAAGCGTAAGTTCTCTTTCAGAATATATAAGTCAGCGAAAACTCTCCTTGTGGCAACCTGTCGGGTTAGTGGTTGTGGATGGCAGATCAAAGTGAGTATGAAACATGGGACAAACACGTTTTGGGTAACAAAGTATGTGGAAACGCATACATGCTCAGTGGGAGACCGAATCGCTCAGCGGAGACACTGTACTCCGAAGTATGTTGGTAGGCTTTTCATTGATCGTGTTGGAATCATTAATGGGTTGAGTCTGCAGCATATCACTGATGCAATGAAGAACATGTTTGGCATGACGCTTGATTACGCCACTCTATACAGAGCACTATTATATGCACAAATATTGGTGAGATGATCAACAGAAGATGGGTACTCGCGTCTGCCATCTTATCTCGAGCAAATCTCCTTAGCAAATCCCAGTTCTATCACGGCTATAAAACTTGATTCTATCAATAGATTTAAGTATCTATTTCTCTCTCTTTGGAACTTCTATCAGAGGTTTTAAGTATCAGAGAAGGCTCATTGTGGTGGATGGGACTCACCTAAGTAGAAAGTATGAAAGTACTATGTTAGTTGCAGCCGCACAAGATGAATTTTCAGATATTTCCATTGGCTTTTGGGATCGTAGATGCTGAAGATGACCCTTCTTGGAAATGATTTTTTACAAAATTGGCTAATTGTGTATCTGATGAGCAGCCTCTGGTGATAGTCTCGACCAGCATGCGGCCATTAAAAGTGCGTGTGATAAGGTGTTTCCCTGGGTAACCCGAGGAATATGTTATTATCACCTTCAAGATAACATTGTCAAAAAGTATAAAGGAAAACATCTCTTGTACTTGGTGAAAGGTGCTGCTTATGCCCATACGGTTTCAGATTTTGACCGGTACATGGCTGAGATACGGAGTGCAAACCCGGACCTTGCAACGTATTTGGAGAATGCCGATGTCAGCCTATGGTCAAGTGTTTATTGTCAGGTAGACATGTACAACATAAAAACAGGCAACATCGCAGAATCTATTAATTCCGCACTGAAGCGAGTTAGAGGATTTCCGATTCAGTTTCTATTGGAGTACATAAGGGAGAAGCTAGGAAAGTGGTTTTGGAAAAGGAGGGAAAATGCTTTGAGTCTCCTTAGTCACCATAGTCGGGGTGTTGAATACTTGCTTGCTGTTCGATCGGAGATAGCGGATACGATGAGGGTCCAACCAATTGATAGATGGTGATTCTTTGTGAAAGGTAGCAAAATGGAATGTGTGGTTGATTTGGAACATAGAAAGTGTGATTGTGGTGTTTATGTAGTGGATAAAATACCTTGCTCTCATGCTATAGCTGCTGGAACACATGCTGGTTTGCATATCTCAATACTTGTATGTCCAGTGACTCAAAGGATTATTTGTTTGCAGGATACTCGGAGAATATATATCCTTGGGTTGGACAACAAGTTGAGGAACGCATATGCTTTCCTCCGAAGGTAAAACATGGTCCGGGAAGATAGAAGAAATCAAGATGACAATCTTGGTTGGAGCTATCCAAGATGAGAGGACGCAAACCCCGAAAACAACACAAGGTTTATAGATGCTCAAAGTGCAAGGAAACTGGTCATACGAAACCACAATGCAAAGAAACACTAGACGACTAACTTGAGGTCTTCAAGAAAACCTTCAAGTTAGTCATCTAGAGTTTATTCCTCCAGAAGACATTCAAGTAAGCCGTCCAGGGTTTATTCTTCCACAAGACTTTAAAGTTAGTCGTCTAGTGTTTAGTCATCCAGAAGACTTTAAAGTTTGTCTATGTACTAAGAATTTGTGGTTAGTCTATGTGTTCAGACGACTTAATTTTCAATATTTTTTTAAGTCGTCTAACATTTCAGACGACTTAACTTTCAATATTCTTTTAAGTCGTCCAACATTTCAGACGACTTAACTTTCAATATTCTGTTAAGTCGTCCAACATATCAGACGACTTAACTTTCAATATTCTTTGAAGTCGTCCAATATTTCAGAAGACTTTCCAGACGACAACAAATCCTAATCTATCATACATTAAAAATACAAATCTTGTTCAAGTACACACATAAGGTTACAAATACAAATCCTAATCTATCATACATCATATGTTCCAAGGTTTTCATCAAGGTCCCAGTTTTCTTTCACATGCTGGCCAGGAAGCTCTTTAAATATATCCACAGCCATCTTATTCCTCATAGACTTCTCGTTGTGCTTAGCAAAGTCTTTTTGGTTAAATGGCATCCCAAGAGCATGACATTCAATGTACCTTAGAGCGTACACGCCACAGTCACTACCTCGGGCCTGAGGGATATTGGTTGGTCTCTCATATGTGAATGGCTGCAGTGATAAATGGTCACGTTGTTCGATGGAAGTGCACTCAAAAAGTAGATAAGGGAGCATGTGGAGAAAAGGCTCCATTACCACATCGAGTTCTTCTAGGGAGATACATGTACGAATGCTGTCCTAGACGACTATGTGCCTCTTAGGGATCGATATCCACATAGCAATCCAATGAGTGTCGTTGTGGTTCACTGGCGCATATATATCATCAATATCCGTCCCCCATATCTTGTCCGATCGGCAAAATGATGGTAAATCGCCTGAATAATAATTCCACGCCCCACCAGGGAGTCTTCTTCCTAAACCGTAGACATCGGGCTCCGAGTCCTTAAAATCCTTGTAGTTAAATCTTCATTGCTGAGAAAAGAGATGATCAAGGAAACACATTCTCTCGCTCCTGAAATGTTGTGGCGTCTCCACATACCTCTTCCTCAAAACATTAATCCAAGCATCCATATGCTGCATATAAAATAATACAACTCAGAAGATAAAATAATACAACTTAGAAGATATCAGTCGACTTATTGATATATTCGTAGACGACTTACCATAAGTCGTCTAGTAAGTCTTCTACAAAGAAGACTTCGTAGACGACTTAATTGTAAGTCGTCTACAAAGTCTTCTTCGTAGAAGACTTACCAAAAAACTTATGGTAAGTCGTCTACGAAAATATCAGTAAGTCATCTAGTAATCAATTTTGTCATAGCAGAAGACTTACACAATCCTCCAGCCAAGATACGGAGGTCCAGAGGACGTGATACCACCAAGTTGGACTTGTACGTGGTTTCTTATTGAGTGGTGTTTTATAATGACTGGAAACACAAAATGTTGAAAAGCAATCAGTTTTTATAGACTAAAGCAAGCTATTATGCGAAAAGCAATCACTTACGAATCAGTTTTCAACCAATCAGCGAGCTCCTTCAACTTTTTCTTGTCAATTGGTGCAAAGAGATTATAGCCTCTACAAAGCTTTTTGTTTGGAATGATCACTTTGGCCGTGCTGTTAGCTGTATAAAGAGATTGCTGTGAGGCAACAAGCTTTCTTGTTCGCTCACTCTTTGCACGGATAAGTGCCAAAGCAGCTTCCCTCTTTTCCTCATATCTAGCATTCTGCTGCTGTTTATCTGCTGGAGTGGATTTAGATTTGGCCAATAGAACAAGACTCCCAGATGCGGACTCATCTTCACCTTTACTACTTTCACCAAGAGGTGTTTTATCTTTCTCCCCATTACCACTTTCACCGAGAGGTGTTTTATCCTTCTCCTCATTAACACTTTCACTAATCCCGAGAGAGGCTTCTTTAGGTTGAGAGGTAGTGTGTTGAGAGGATGTCCCTTTCCCTTGTTTGGTGATACCAACCTTCTTCTCCACTGCTTCCACCCTTTCCCACAAATGATTGATCTCCTTAAGGCACGTCCCAAACACTTTCCTCATGGCATTGATAGTGATAAGTTTAATCCTAAGTGTAGTTGTAATACTTAAGAGTCAATCCAATCCTAAGTTGATTTCAATCGCCAAGAATACAAGTCATTAAACTCAATCCAAGCAATCAAAGTTTAGTGGAGTGAACAGTTTTCAAGTGACAAGAATAAACCAACGATAACTAGGAACTTGATTCAATCTAAAAGATAGGATCCATGGGGTTAGGATATTGATTTCAAGTGGTTAAGACTGAAGTTAAGGAGGCAAGCGTATCAATCAATGATTTCCCTAAGTCTAGATCACCAATAAAGACCAATTCTTTCTCAAGACAAAAATCCTTTTGCAGTCTTGAGTCAAACATCAATTCTCATTGGTCTAATTCATTCAAGCAAACATTAAGAGCAAGTCCAATAATTATCTAGCAATTCTAGCATCAAATATCTTTGGCTATTCAAGCTAGAGCATATTTAAGTTTGTTCAGACATTTTATCGAACATTTGTGATGCATAAAATGTCTACAGTTCTAGCTTAATGTGATCAAGATTAATCTAGCATTAAGAACTCTCAAATAGCAAGGAAACATGTAAATCTATTGCTAAACGCCTTAAATCTTCACTTAGCCACCCTAATCATCCTAACACATAGATCCAATCGGAGTCTACTCGCTAATATTCATGGAAACCCTTAAAACCATGGTTGATTCAAGGATAAACATGATTAAAAAGCAGATTCGATTGATAACACACAAGAGATAAATGATGAAGATAGATTAAAGTTTCAAGCTTTCACCAAAGTATTCTTGTCTTTCTGATAGAAAACACGATAGATCCTCCAATTAGGTCTAAAAAGTACTTATATGAAACTAAAACTCGAGTTGGGTCTACCCAATAAACATGGGTTGACCCGATAAAAACGTGGTCTAAACACTCGTAGCGGCCAAGAGAAACCGCTACGACATATCGCTACGTAACATAGCGGCTTCTTGGATGGCCATAAGCCGCTACACGTTCCGGCTACAGAGCAGGGACTTGAGTCTTCTCTCCAGCGGCTTGGACAAGCCGCTACATCTTCCGGGTATGGAGTACTTCACCAGCGGCTTCATCATGCCGCTACACCATCCGACTACAGAACAGGGACTCGTGCTTCCCTCCTAGCGGCTTCATGACACCGCTACACCGAGCCGCAACGACACTTGGTCGAAAAATCATCAAACCAGCTCTTCAATCACTTCTAAAAGCTCCAAAATCACCACCTTGTACCTTCATCACCTGATAGAGACATATGCTATGCAATGCAGCCTAAACGAGTCTAAATGCTATCATAAATGATCAAAATGTACAATAATGGATGATCAAAACAAAGCAAAGTAGCAAGACATCAACTCCTCCAAACTTGTCCTTTACTTGTCCTCAAGTGAACTTTCAAAACAATAAAGGGAGAGAGGTTTGAAGTTGGGAGCTCAGAACCAAAAGATACACTTCATAGCCTTCAACATCACATCCTAGGGAAGCTTAGCAAATAGCTTGAGCAAACTCTCTAAGTACACTCTATCTTCTCAAGGCCTATCAAGACTCTTATGCCTCTACACTAGATGCAATGCTCATCAACCAACAAGTCTTTACTCCAACTCTTACATATATTAACAAATTATCAAGGTGAATTCTTGCTAATGGAAACATGATCTCAATCATTTGGCTTAGTGAGTGAAAGTGGGTTAATGAGGATAGAAAGAGGGTTCAAATACTTTGGTGACTTACACTCAAGAAAAGGAGCTTGAACATTATGTAAAATTTATCTAAGAAAAGGAGCAATTCATGCATACAATGGATTGTTCTCATCATTCTACCATTTTCTTAAACACCTTCAAATTCTACCCTTTCTCTTGGTGTAATCCCATCTCTTTTTATCCCGAAGACTCAGAAATGAACTCTCTCTCTTTTTTTTTCTCTCTTTTTTTTTATATCTGAACCTACTAGGGATACTCTTTTTTTTTTACTTAGTTCCATCTTTCTTTTTGTTTTCCCCAAACTCTTTTCACATTTTTCTTTTCTTTTCTATGGGGTTTTACTTAAGGTGTCTAGATCTTTTATTTTATTTTTCTTTGATCCCTAGTGGTCATCTTCTTTTTATCTCTCTTTTAGTTCATCTCCTCTAAACATCTCTCACCTCAAAACCGAAGATCAAAGCTTATAGTTACCAATACACTTCCCATTCCTAACTGCTAGCTCAAATGAGGTCCTATAGCTAGCCAAAGATGAGAACAAGCCAATGTCGCTCCCAATACTCTCAAGATTTTGCAAAATGACAAGCTATCTATAAAAGGCCTCACTCTAGCAAATTTAATTATTGTCTCAAGGAGTGGTGCAATTGATAAAAATGAACCCAAAGGTACATAAGATCCATGATCAAGCATACAAGAGTCCATAAGCAAGATATATTAAGTTCATTAAGCCACTGTTCAGTTTGGAGTTGGTTTCAAGAACAATGTCAATCTTAAGCAAACAACCAGTTTCAAGAAGAGTTTTCAAGGCTCGAAGCTTGCAAGTTTTTCAAGCTTAAGCTATTTGCTATGTTTAACTAGGGTGGCATTTTGAGTTCTAGGCATGTGTTCTTTACGAGGCAGTACAATCCTTGCTCCCTATGCAATATGAATGCGATCTTTATGCTCTAGACTCGATCCTAACGATAAAATGATGCAACCTAAATGATTCTTTTTGTTTTTTTTTTTAGATTTTTCGATTTTTTTTTTATTTTCAATCCATATAACTATATACAATGCAAGACTCAATGAGAAAAGGCAAAATAAACATGTTTAAATACTTGGTACCTCCCCCAAACTTGAACTACACATTCTCTGTGTAGCAAAGAGTGGAAAAGATACCGAAAATTAAATAAATGCATATGAAGGCGAATATATACAATGATGAGGGAAGAAGATACCGTGCTAGGTGAAGGAGGAGGCACCGTCCGTGTCGTCGTCTGATGTGGCGACTGAAGGAGACTCGTTGGAGGAGTTGCGGGTCGGAGGGGCTCGGTTTCTGCATCGACGACGGAGCTCAGAATCTGTAGACCGGGGTGGTGGAGGCTGGTAATAAACCGGGGGCGGGAGAGATGAAAGTCCAGTCAATGTGTCATCCCTTTGACATCCAGAACCCATGGAGAGCTGAACGAGCATTGAAGTGACCTTCTTCATCTGCCTCTTGAGGATTTTCACTGAGTTCTTCAGCTTGTAATTGGTGGAGTTTTGCATCTTGTTCCACCGAAGCAACTTAGCATTCTGAGAGAGGGCTTCGCGTAAAGCGATGTTGGTTGTGACTCCACTGTAGGGCTTGAAGTAGTACCTCTCTGTCCCATAGAGCCTAGTGTGAGAATGACTTATTTACGAGATTAAAAGAGAATATTAGTGAGAAAGACTTAACAAAAATAAGGGAGTATATGACAAGTTGTGAGAGAGAAAGAGAATGGGAAGAACTTGTTTGATTCAAGTTAATTAAAATTGTGTTACAACACACTCAATATATAGACACAGACATTATCCTGCGTAACAAGAGTAAATGATAAACTAATCTATGGTGTGTCATGCACTTCCTCCACTCAGACTAGTGCATAATGCACTTCTTCTACCCAGAATGGTGTTTCACGCACTTATTCCACTTCAGGCTAGTGCTTGGACCATCTCACGCACTTCCTCCACTTGGTGTTTCAAATACATCTTCCACCCATACATCAAGTAATTCATTATTCTAATGTTGCAGTATAATTCATTATTCTAATGTTGCAATATTCTCTTTAATCTTCATGCTTCATCTCAACACTCCCCCTCAAGCTTGACCATATGAAACAAGTCAAGCTTGGAAGTCATGAAGTATTCCCTCATTAAAAACTTAGCCGGATAAAACCACATGGGATAAAACCCCAGCCAAGAAAAAAGAGTAGAACACCTCATGAAGGAGAGAATTAATGAGATGAGAGTTTCGTGAGTCCAAGCTTTGAATGAATGAACTCACAGACTTTTTGGCTCGCAGCTTTGGTGAAGATATCTGCTAGCTGCTCTTCACTTCTTGTATAACATGGCAGGATGATCTGTTGCTCCACGGCCTGCCTAACTTTGTGACAATCCACTTCAATATGTTTGGTCCGCTCATGGAACACATTGTTTGAGGCTATATGAATGGCCGCCTGATTATCACAATGCATGGTGATGGGAGCTTTGGTTTCAATTCCCAAGTTTGTCAGTAGGTTCCTTATCCAAATCAGCTCACTAGTAAGTTTTCTCATTGCCCTATACTCAGCTTCAGCACTAGAACATGAAACTATCTTCTGCTTCTTGCTTTTCCAAGTGACCAGATTACCTCCAATGAATGTGCAGTATCCAGTAGTAGACCTCCTGTCCTTCCTATCTCCAGCCCAGTCTGCATCACAATACCCAACTATCTCAGTGCTCTTGTTGCAGCCTAGCCAAACTCCTTGCCCTGGTGCCTCTCTAAGGTATCTCAGAATCCTTTCCACCATGTTCCAATGGTACATCTTTGGCGCTTGCATATGTTGACTGACTTGGTTCACAGCAAAACACACATCCGGCCTTGTGATGGTTAGATAAATCAGCTTTCCCACCATTCTTCTATAGTGTTTCATATCTTCATATGGCTTGTCTTCTATCTCCCCCTCACGCATTACTTTGTAGCCTTCTTCTAATGGTGTTTTGGCTGTTCTTCCTCTTAGATCACCAGCTTCTTTAAGTATATCAAGCGTGTACTTTCTTTGGGACATGAACAGACCCTCCTTGGACCTACACATCTCAATGCCCAAGAAATACTTCAGCTCTCCTAAGTCTTTAATGTCAAAGGTTGCCTTGAGGAACTCTTTTGTTGATGCAATCCCATTTTTATCACTGCCAGTGATGATGATGTCGTCCACATAGATCAGTATGACAATGATTCCTTGATTGTTTGTGAGGGTGAAGAGAGTATGGTCGGCCTCAGATTTTGTAAATCCTTTCCCATTCAAAGTTGTGCTCAGCTTATGGTACCAAGCTCTTGGAGATTGCTTCAAACCGTAGATAGCTTTTCTTAGTCTCAAAACATTTCCAGGTTTAACCATGCCTTCCATACCAGGTGGTGGTCTCATGTACACTTCATCTTCAAGCTCTCCTTGTAGAAATGCATTCTTGACATCCATTTGCCAAAGATCCCACTCTAGGTTCACGGCAATGGACAAAAGAATCCTGATGGTATGGAGTTTGGCTACTGGTGCGAATGTCTCAAGGTAGTCTTCTCCATATACTTGTGTATAGCCTCTAGCCACAAGCCTGGTTTTCTTCCTCTCCGGCTTCCCATTTGCCAAGTATTTGATGGTGAACAACAGCATGCTTGTAACGGCTTTCTTGCCTTTGGGAAGTTCACACTCAAACCAGGTTTCATTCTTGATCATGGCACCAATTTCATCTCCCACTGAGTCTCTCCACTCATCTATCTCCATAGCTTCTTCATAGTTTCTTGGAATAAATTCTTGGTCCACACTAGTCATGAAGGCTTTGTGGTTGACAGGGAGTTGAACTAGAGAACATGGAGTTTGAGTAGGGTGTGCCACGGCTTGTGAGTTGTAGTGCAGTCTCGTATTCACCCAGTTTGATGGAGGATATCGGATCCTAGTGCTTCTTCTTAATGGTTGGACAATTGTTGTAGTTTCAACATCCGTAGATTGTTCTTCACTGCCTCCTAATCCTTCTTGTTGCTCTTCTTGGTCATGAGTAGCTGTGTTGTCCGGTTGTGAATCAGTTTGATTCCCCCCCTCAGGATCAAGAGGAGCTTCCTCAGCAACTTCATTAATAGTACCCTCTTGGTCATCTTCCCCAACCACTTTATTAACAGGACCCTCTTGGTCCCTTTCTCCGGTTGGGTATGGGTCGGTGGATTGTGGCTGAACTTCAGTTTCTCTTCTCGGAATTCTAATGCCAATGTTTTCCATAACTCTCCTCAAGTTCTCAGCTCTGTCTGAAGCAGATTGAGACAAGTCTTTCACTTCATCCCAGCTCTTTTCTTCATAGTATCCTTTTGCCTCAACAAACTTCACGTCTCTAGATACTAAGACCCTCCTGGTCTCCGGTACATAGCATTTGTATCCTTTTTGTTGAGGAGAGTAGCCAATAAATATGGCCCGGGTGCTCTTAGGTTCCAGCTTGTTCCTTTGCTCTCCTGGTATCAACACAAAGCACAAGCAACCAAATACCCGAAGGTGATCTATAGACGGATGGTTCTTGTTTAATACCTCATGTGGTGACTGATCTTGTAATACCTTGGTTGGTATTTTGTTAATTAGATAGCAAGCAGTCATCACGGCATCCCCCCAAAAGATCTTTGGTACGTTCATGTGGAACATCATGCTTCTGGCTACCTCCATAAGATGCCGGTTCTTCCTCTCGGCCACACCATTTTGTTGTGGAGTATATGGGCAGCTTGTTTGGTGGATCATTCCGTGCTTGGATAGGTATTGCTTAAATGCATTGCTTGTATATTCCCCACCATTATCTGATCTCAAAATTTTTATCTTGGCATTGTAATGGTTAGAGACATAATTTTGAAAGTTTATGAATGCATCTAACACCCTATCCTTTGATTGAAGCAGAGTGATCCATGTGTACTTAGTTTTCTCATCTATGAATGTCACAAAATACTTATGATGCTCTCTAGATGCGCAAGGTGCAGTCCATACATCTGAGTGAATTAAATCAAAGGCACATTCATAGATGGTACTAGATTTAGGAAACACAGTTTTGCAATGTTTTCCTAGAATACAAGCTTCACAATCTTTTTGAAACGAAATATTAGGTAGCATGATGTTCAAGGCACGAGAGTGAGGATGACCTAATCTAGCATGCCACATGACATCTTTAGGGAAATTAAAACAAGAACTTAAAGCAAGAGATAAATCGGTTGTTGGTTTAGTGTCTTCAAGTAAGTACAAGTCTCCCTTGTTTACACCTTTGCCTAGTAACCTACTAGTTTCAATATCCTGAAAATAGACATTATTAGGCGTGAAGGTAATATTGCAATTTAAATCAGTAGTAACCCTTTTTACAGATAACAAGTTAGATGTGAAATTAGGCATATAGAAAGCTTTGGAATTCTTTTCAAATAGCCTGAGTTCACCTATCCCTTTAATTGGTACCATCTCACCATTAGCTACCAGAACATTTCCTAGGGCTGGAACAACATTTTTAATCAACCCTAGATCACTAATCATATGGTGGCTAGCTCCTGAATCAATTACTAAAGGTTTGGTCATTTTTAAGTTAGTAGTAGCATTCAAGGAGTGACCCATTTGATTAGCATGTAAAGATGTACCAAGAATATTACCAGAGTTATCTTTGAGGGCTTTGATGAGGGTCTCAATGTCACAGCGTCTGATGGACTCATCCTGATTGGTTCTCATGCTACCGGAGCTGCTGGATGCAAGTGCTTTTCCTTCACCGGCATGATTATTGCTTGAGGCGGATCTCATGGAACGAGGAGTATTTGGTTCACCTATGTCATAAGAGAGGTTGGCTCTTGCATTATAGTAAAGAGTTTTGAACTTCTGTGGTTTGAGATGTGGGTGGAGAATCCAACACTTGTCCTTCCCGTGCCCTTTCTTCTTACAGTGATCACATACCCAACTTTTCTTGTCCTCCGGCTTGTAGTAACTTTTGTTTGCAGTTCCTTCAGCTTGGTTTGCCAGTACAAGTTCCCCTTTTCCTCCAAAGAGACCTACGGATCCTTGCTCCTTTTGAATGTGAGAGCACACCTCTTCCAAGGTTGGTAGCTTCTCGGCTCTAAGCAAGTGCTTAATGAGGTCATTGTAGCCGGGATTCAATGTGAGGAGTAGAGCAAACACCTTGTCTTGCTCCCTTCGGTCTCTTAGGATAGTTGGATCCACGGTGCTTGGCCTCAGCATCTCCAACTCAGCCCACAAGGCTCGGAACTTGCCGAAATGCTGGTTGAAGTCCATGTCTTCTTGGTGGAGTGAGTTTATAGCCCTCTTGACTTCAAATACTCTACTCAGGTTTGAAATGTTGCCATACACCTTTTGGAGAGTGTTCCACAACTCTTTGGAAGTTTCACAGTATGAGTAACCTTCCAAGATTGATGGCTCAAGGCTGCTTTGAATGATGGACAACACCAAAAGATCCTCCTGATCCCATTTGTCCTCGCTAGCCACCACTACTTCAGTACCATCCCCTTCTTGGACGATTTCTTTAGAGGGCTTGTCTTCTGTTACATATGACCAGAGACCTCTTCCTCCCAAGGCCGTTTTCACAAGCCTAGACCACAAGAGATAATTTACACCTTTGAGAGTAACTGGAATAATGATTTTGGATGTCTTTTCCATTTTTTTTTTTCGGTTTGAAAATAAAAAAAAACAGCTTAGGAACACAAGTGTTTGCGGAAGTAATAAAGAGAACGAGAGAGAGAGAGATTCAGGTCTCAAGAGCAGTATGCTCTGATACCATGTGAGAATGACTTATTTACGAGATTAAAAGAGAATATTAGTGAGAAAGACTTAACAAAAATAAGGGAGTATATGACAAGTTGTGAGAGAGAAAGAGAATGGGAAGAACTTGTTTGATTCAAGTTAATTAAAATTGTGTTACAACACACTCAATATATAGACACAGACATTATCCTGCGTAACAAGAGTAAATGATAAACTAATCTATGGTGTGTCATGCACTTCCTCCACTCAGACTAGTGCATAATGCACTTCTTCTACCCAGAATGGTGTTTCACGCACTTATTCCACTTCAGGCTAGTGCTTGGACCATCTCACGCACTTCCTCCACTTGGTGTTTCAAATACATCTTCCACCCATACATCAAGTAATTCATTATTCTAATGTTGCAGTATAATTCATTATTCTAATGTTGCAATATTCTCTTTAATCTTCATGCTTCATCTCAACACCTAGCTGGATGTGCTGGTGAACTAGGTCCCTCATCATCTGCATCACTAGAACGGGGCGCAGTAGAAGCTCTATTCTTGGTCTTTTTCTCACGTGGCTTTTTGATACCTTTGAGGGGACCATAATCAGCGGAGATAAGCTCATGACTGGCTGGGCTAAAGGCAACGTGATCAGGATTAGTGTGTCGTCAACTGAGTGCAAGGAAGGAAGATCTGCAATGGTTCCTGCAGCTGATCACGCGACCAAAAGGGATAAGCAAATAAGTCTCCCGACCTCCCACTAAGAAACTGAGACTTCTTCAAGTAAGGGAGATCAAGGTAGGCAGGACCATGATCTTGAGGACCATGTCAACTCCCAAAGCTTCCAAGATAGGGGTTATGAGACTCCCGATGTATAACTTGGGAGTATTGTCTGCATTTGTCCAAGCCCAATCTTGGTACTCACTAAACCTCTTCATCAAGAGGCCTGTCAATCCCAAGTCCTTAAACATTTCGAACGTAGTGCGCTGCAGCCTCTCCTCGATGATGGGAAGGAGTCCTAGAGCTAAAAGCTTGAGCTCCTCTTCATTTGCTCCACCTGGCTCTCTTCTAGAGTAAAATGTGTGGTTTAGGATCTTGTGGGCATATCTCACTGCAGGGTTTGAGATATCAGTGTTCCTATCCTTCGCTGGTATACGCACATTGCCAGCTATCTCAAGCCACACATCGTCTGCAATGGAAGGTCGGTTTTGAAATGAGGGACATTGATTATCTGAAAGGCCAAGGATGGAACCAATCTTTCTAAAGCCGACTTTATGGACCTTGTTATTCACCTTGAAAGTTATCCTCTCAAAACCTTCTTCCTCATCTTCATCACAATGTGTAGTCACAACCAAAGTAGAAAAAAACTGTCTAGAAACCTCCTCATGAACTCCATAGCTCATACCCATCAGAGATTCCAAGCCCATGTGCTGAAGAAGCAGAAGCACGTCATCATACAACCTAAGTTGCCAAAGGGTATCAGGATCGGGGAATCTCATAGGAGCCCATTTGACAACGTCCGTAAGGTGCTTGTGGAGCTGCTTGGCGGATGGGTTTCTGGTCGTTGGGGGATCCCTTTTCCTCTTACGCGCTGGTGGAGGGTTGTGAGCTTCTTCTTCGGTTTCAGTCCCAGCTTGAAGAGCTTCCTCAATCTCCCTTTCAACCTCAGCCTCGAGATCAGCCGATTGTGCCACTGATTTTCCTTTCTTTTTAGCGCGTTGATAAACTTGAGTTGGAGGTTTTGGTGCTCCTCTAGGTGCTCTTGATTGATTTTGCTTTGTTGGACAACGAGAAGAAGACATTCTCTGCAAAACAACAAGCTTAAAAGTGTGTAAGTGATATGATCAATGGGCATCACACTTAAAATTGATGAGAATTAATTGATAGTTTCAATGGTCTAAAAGAGCAAAGAATATCAATCAAGCTAAGCCATTCCATCATTACACAATTTGGATACAACAAACACACACTCAACTAAATTCATAATGAAACTCACTTGAAAATTTAGGAGAATGTCAAGTAGATGGAGGGCAAATCAAGTATGCTCATACAACAAGCCATATAGTAACCTATTAGGCTAGTTGGAAACCCAAACAACAATTTCTTCCAAAATTCGAAATTCCTCAAGAACCCTAATTTTCCAAAATTTCAATTCAAGCCAATTAAGCTAGTTCTTCATCACCAAACTCATCAAACAAACCAATATAGGCATAGAGAGCAATATTAGCACAAGAAATCAAACATGCAACACTCTTCAAAAATTTGGAAATTTTGAGCCAAGAGAAAGCATTTCAAAATCTGTTACCTCAGCTTGTTAGGGTGAAAATCGGTGAGAGATAATGGAGAAGAAGGTGATTTCACGATCTCAGAAACAAAAACCAAGTGATTTGGTGGAGAAATGAGAAAATGGTGATGAGAGGTGAGAGAGGGGAGGATAATGGAAGTTTAGAAACTGAGAAAGAGGGGGAGAGGAAGGGTTTTCGAGAGAGCACGAAGGAGATGCTCGATTTGTTGGGTTTTGTTCCGGTTCACTCGAATTGAACCGAAATCAGATGCGAACCACTTACTTGGGTCCCATAGCGGTTTAACCAAGCCTCTACATGATGCCGCTACGCTGTCCTGCGGCTTGAGAAGGTGCGTCTGGCCGCTACTACTAGCCGCTACGTAGCGGGTGAGATGGCCGCTACACTATCCGGATATCGAACAAGCGGTTTCGCTTTTCTCATAGAGGCTTCTCCTGGCCGCTACACCATGCCGCTGCGTGCCTTAGTCGCATTTTGTGGAAAGATCGGGTGACAATAGCGGCTTAGTGTAGCCGCTGCCACAAGCCGCTGCGCTGGTGGACCATTTGTGAATTGGCTCAGCTCCACCATGACCACTGAACACCTGATGGACACATGAAAAATACCCAAGTGGAACCTAGAAATTCAAAACAAAAGAAAATAAAGGAAATATTTACAGAGATAGACATGGGACTTCCTCCCAAGTGAGCTTGTTTTAAGTCTATAGCTTGACTTCCTTTCATCCGAATTAAGCGAGGCTGGGTTCAGAGAGTGGAACTGAGATTCCTTCCTACTCTGTTTCAGTACCCAAGTAAAGCTTAACTCTCTGTCCATTGACAGTGAAGTGAGTTCCATCCTTACACCATAGGATTATGGCTCCGTATCGTCTAACTTCTTTCACTTTAAAAGGACCGGACCACCTTGATTTTAGCTTCCCAGGAAACAACTTGAGCCTTGAATTGTGGAGTAGAACTTGGTCGCCAGCACTAAACTCCCTTTTCAAAATCTTCTTATCATGAAGAACCTTAGTTCTCTCCTTATAGATGGCTGAGTTCTCAAAGGCATCAGTCTAATCTCATCAAGCTCATTCAACTGGATCAATCTCTTCTCCTGAGCTGTATTGATATCAAAGTTAAGAAGTTTAACAGCCCACAAAGCCTTGTACGCAAGCTCAACTGGTAAATTACAAGACTTCCCATAGTAAAGGTTGAACGGTGTAGTGCCTAAGGGGGTCTTGTAAGCTGTTCTATAAGCTCAGAGAGCATCATCAAGCTTGCTGGAACAATCTTTCCTTGTAGTTCCTACAACCTTCTCCAAGATGCTCTTGATTTATCTGTTTGAGATCTCAACTTGTCCACTTGTTTGAGGATGATAGGGAGTTGCTACCTTGTGCTTCACACCATTCTTTCTCAAAAGGCTTTCAAAGAGTTTGTTGATGAAGTGAGAGCCTCCATCACTTATCACTACTCTAGGGACTCCAAACCTCGGGAAAATGATGCTCTTGAACATCTTGAGAACCACCTTAGCATCATTAGTGGGGCTAGCAATGGCTTCAACCCATTTAGACACATAATCCACATCTACAAGGATATATTGGTTGCCAAAAGAAGATGGGAATTGTCCCATGAAGTCAATGCCCCATACATCAAACACTTCAACTTCCAAGATAGGGTTTTGAGGCATTTCATTCCTCTTGGTGATGTTTCCTCTCCTTTGACATGAGTCACATCTTGAGACAAAGTCTTGTGTGTCCTTGAACATGTGTGGCCACCAAAATCCAGCTTGTAACACCTTTGCAACAGTCTTAAAAGTAGCAAAATGGCCTCCATAAGATGATCCATGACAATGTGTAAGGATCCCATCAACTTCCTCTCCAGCCACTACTCTCCTATAGAGTTGATCCTTGCAAAGAATGTAGAGGTAAGGCTCATCCCAAAAGTATCTCTTCACATCTTTATAGAACTTCTTCTTTGCATATCCCTCAAGATTTAATGGCTCCTTCCCACAAGCCAAGTAGTTCACCAAATCAGCATACCAAGGTTCTTTTTCTTCACTTGCTTTGGCCTCTTCAGGTTTCCTACCAGTCTCGCACAAATCCATAACTGCTTTAATGGCCATGATCTGCTCTTCTGGGAGGCTTTCATCAATGGGGATCCCACACTCAACTCTCAATCTGGACAAGTGGTCGGCTACACCATTCTCAACACCCAACTTATCTTTAATCTCAAGATCAAACTCTGGCAGCAATAGAATCCATCTCAGCAATCTTGCTTGGCATCTTTCTTCGCCCAAAGGTGTCTCAGAGCTGCATGGTCAGTGTAGACAATCACCTTGGACCCCACCAAGTAGCTTCTAAACTTCTCAAAGTCAAACACTATAGCAAGAAGCTCTTTTTCAGTTGTGGCATACTTCATTTGAGCATCGTCAAGAGTTTTACTTGCATAGTATATCACATGGGTCTTCTTGTCTTTCTTTTGACCCAAGACTGCTCCCAATGCATAGTCACTAGCATCACACATGATCACAAAGGGGAGATCCCAATCTGGTGGTTGAACTATGGGAGCACTAATGAGCTCACTCTTCAGCATTTTGAAGGTGTCAAGGCACTCCGCATCAAAGTTGAAGACAAATTCCTTGCATAGCAACTTTGTCAATGGTCTAGCTATCTTCGAGAAATCCTTGATGAACCTTCTATAGAACCCAGCATGGCCCAAGAAGCTTCTTATGTCCTTCACTGATCTTGGTGGAGCCAACCCAACCATCACATCAATATTCACTTTGTCCACTTCAATACATTTCTCTGAAATCTTGTGTCCCAACACAATCCCTTCATTCACCATGAAGTGACACTTTTCTTAATTTAGCACAAGGTTTGTCTCTTCACATCTTTGCAAAACCCTGCACAAATTAGACAAACACAAAGCAAAGGAAGATCCGTACACAGAGAAGTCATCCATGAAAACCTCCACAACATCCTCAATAAGATCAGAAAATATAGACATCATTGCTCTTTGGAAAGTTGCTGGTGCATTACATAGCCCAAATGCCATCCTTCGATAAGCAAAGGTACCATAAGGACATGTGAACGTTGTTCTTTCCTAATCATTGGGGTGTATGGGTATTTAGAAGAACCCTGAGTAACCATCAAGAAAACAATAATAAGGATGATTTGCAAGTCTCTCAAGCATTTGGTCAATGAATGGCAAAGGAAAATGATCCTTCTAGATGCAGCATTAAGTTTTCGATAATCAATGCACATTCTATGACCTGTTATTGTTCTTGTGGGTATCAATTCATCCTTTTCATTTTTAATGACAGTGATACCACCTTTATTTGGAACTACATGCACATGAGATACCCAAGTACTATCCGAAATAGGGTAAATCACTCCAGCATCTAAGAGTTTGAGAATCTCTTTCTTAACAACATCTTTCAAGTTGGGATTCAACCTTCTTTGATGTTATATAGAAGTCATTGATTCATCCTCTAGATGTATCCAATGCATGCATAAAGAGGGTGATATCCCCTTGATGTCTTCTAGTGAGTACCCAATTGCTTTCCTATATTTCTTAAGCTCAACTAAGAGTTTAGACAATTGGTTTTCACTGAGTTGGCTACTCACAATTACAGGATATGTATTACTAGTTCCAAGAAAAGCATACCTTATACCATGGGGAAGAGGTTTGAGCTCCACTTTGGGTGCCTTGAGTTCACTCCAATCATCTTGTTGAAGCTCCTCTTTGGAAGTAACTGAGGCAGCGTGGTGGGTGATCTGAGACAGCTCTATGAACCTGTCTTCGCCAACCTTCTCCTTGTGAGAATCCAACATCTTCACATACTCGGTGCTCACCCTATCCTCAGACAATTGGGATTCTCTATCAACTGTTAGAGCATGTTGTAGAGAGTCTTCAAGTGCCATCTCCTCGAGAAACTCATCAGCTAGAGTATCCATGGCCTCAATATAGAACACTTGGCCTTGGATTGTTGGTCTTTTCATCACCTCCTTAACATCAAAGTGGAGAGTGTTTCCCTTCCCAAGATGGAGTTCAATCTTGCCATCTCTTACATTCACTATAGCTCCAGCAGTAGCCAAGAAAGGTCTCCCAAAGATCAAGGGTCTTTAGGCTCTTCATCCATTTCAAGAACCACAAAATCTGTTGGAATCTCACAATCACCAATCATAACCGGGGGATCTTCCAAGATGCCTACAGGGAGTTTCACTGAGCGATCAGCGAGCACTAAGGAGATTCTACACTTCTTGTACTGGGTGAAACCAAGCCTCTTTGCAACTGACAAAGGCATTAAACTCACACTAGCCCCCAAATCACATAAACACCTTTCAAACCTCAAAGGTCCAATGGAACATGGCAATGTGAAACTGCCCGAATCTTCAAGCTTCCTTGGGACAGTCAATCTCTGAATGATTGCACTGCATTCATGTGTAAGAACCACCATTCCTTCCATTTCCTTCTTCTGTTTAGTCACAGCATCCTTAAGAAACTTACTGTATTGAGGTACTAGCATGAATGCATCTATGATAGGCATAGTGATTTGAACGTCATTCATCTTCTTCTCAAAGAGGGCCTTATACTTCTCCAACAGTTGCTTCTTGAATCTTCCAGGAAATGAGAGTTTGGGTTCATAGGAATGAGTGAATGAAGCTTCTTTGGGAGAAGATGCTTCAGTCTTGTCAACTTTCTTCATTTCCTCTCCAACTTTTCCTTTTCACTTAGCCTCAACTATCTTCTCCAAGATTTCCTCATTAGCCTTTTCATCCACAATGACAACATCATCATCAAGGTTGATGACCACCTCCCCAACTTGCGTCTCATTATACTTAATGAGAACTCTTGCTGAAAGCTCTCTACCACTCCGAAGGGTGATTCAGTACAATGTCTCCTTGGAGTTTTGCTCATCTTTTCCAGGAAGTGATCCCATAGGCTTTTGTGAGTTGGAACTCATTGTAGCAAACTGGTTCTCCAAAGCCTTGAACTTGTTGTTGAGCTCGTTGTAGCTCCCATCAATCTTGTTGTGGATGTTTTTAAGCTCATCACCAATTTGTTTCTGATTACGTGCTTGAGATTCTAAGAGCTGTTTAAACATAGACTCCACGCATGTATCCCGAGGATTATTCTTGAGAAGAGCTTCCCTGAACAGCAGTGGACTGCCCTCCTTTTGAGTTAAATCTTGGAGGGTAGGATTGCTTTGGTGGCTAGCCACTTTGCTGGTTCCTTTCTGTACCATTGACCGATAGCGTTAATGAAACACAACTCCTGTTGTCCTTCCAAGCCTTCAACTTCATTAACCTCTAGACCCTCTGCCTTACTCTGATTACCCACAAAGTTCACCTTTTCTTCTTTTGCTCTATCCAAAAGGAGCATATCAAGCTTATGTTGAAGAGATTTCAACTCTTTTCTTGTGTGGGAGTCCTCACCACCTCCACCTCGATTTCGCCTGTCGCAGTCATCATTGTACACTGAGTCACTTTGAGCCATGTTTTCAACAAGCTCCATTCCATCTTGAGTTGTTCTTCCTAAGAAGAAACCATTGTTGGCTGTGTCTAACATGATTCGATATTTAGGAAGAACTCCTCTGTAGAAAGTGCTTAGTATACTCTCATTGTTGAAACCATGGTGAGGACATTGTGTCAAGTAGGCTTTGAACCTTTCCCATGCTTCACCAAAACTCTCTAGGTTCTTTTGTTGAAATTCAGAGATCTCATTTCTCAGCTTAGCAGTCCTTGATGTGGAGAAGAACTTGATGAGGAAGACCCGCTTACATTCTTCCCAAGTGTTAATGGACCCCTGAGGTAAACTCTTCTCCAAAAGGTGGGCTTTGTCTCCCAAAGAGATGGGAAACAGTCTTAGTTTGAAAACGTCTTCAGAGATACCATTGATCTTCGTTGTTCCACACAGCTTGTCAAAGTTATCCAGGTGGTCAAGGGGATCCTCCAAAGCGAGACCATGGTACTTGTTAGCTTGGATCATGTTGATCAAGCTTGAATTGATCTCAAAGTTGTTGTTCTCCAGTGCTGGTGCTCTGACACCAGCCCTATTTCCATGGATGTTGGCTTGGTCATATGTTCCAATCGCCCTAGCTTGGCGTTGAGGATGTTGCTGCTGATGGTTTGCAGCTCCTTGGCCTTGTCCAGGTTGAACTCCTGCTGGAGGAACTCCGTTAGGATTTTGTCCATTGTTGTCAACTCCATGGACATTCTGATCATGCTGGTGTCCATCCATTTCTAATCCCAATTGGTTGAAAGTTATCAGTTGCTCTTGTCTTCTTTTTCTTGATAATTCTCTCTCTAAAGCTCTGATGTTGTCTACTTGGGGAACAAGGTCTGTTGGTCCTCTACTCCTCAAGTTCATACACCTAGGAATTCAAAGAGAAATGAAGAAAGAGTGTCAGTAAACAAATAAAATAAAATAAGACTTAGTCGCAAGCAATAACCAAATCTTAATGTCAAAATCAAACTTAGAAATGGCAACGGCGCCAAAACTTGATAGGGATAAGTTTAATCCTAAGTGTAGTTATAATAATTAAGAGCCAATCCAATCCTAAGTTGTTTTAAATCACCAAGAATACAAGTCATTAAACTCAATCCAAGCAATCAAAGTTTAGTGGAGTGAACAGTTTTCAAGTGACAAGAATAAACAAACGATAACTAGGAACTTGATTCAATCTAAAAGATAGGATCCATGGGGTTAGGATATTGATTTCAAGTGGTTAAGATACAATTTAAGGAGGCAAACGTATCAATCAATGATTTCCCTAAGTCTAGATCACCAATAAAGATCAATTCTTTCTCAAGACAAAAATCCTTTTGCAGTCATGAGTCAAACATCAATTCTCATTGGTCTAATTCATTCAAGCAAACATTAAGAACAAGTCCAATAACTATCTAGCAATTCTAGCGTCAAATCTCTTTGGCTATTCAAGCTAGAGCATATTTAAGTTTGTTCAGACATTTTATCGAATACTTGTGATGCATAAAATGTCTACAGTTCTAGCTTAATGTGACCAAGATTAATCTAGCATTAAGAACTCTCAAATAGCAAGGAAACATGTAAATCTATTGCTAAACACCTTAACTCTTCACTTAGCCACCCTAATCATTCTAACCCATAGATCCAATAGGAGTCTACTCGCTAATATTCATGGAAACCCTTAAAACAATGGTTGATTGAAGGATAAACATGATTAGAAAACAGATTCGATTGATAACACACAAGAGATAAATGATGAAGATAGATTAAAGTTTCAAGCTTTCACCAAACTATTCTTGTCTTTCTGACAGAAAACAAGATAAATCCTCCAATTAGGTCTAAAAAGTACTAATATGAAACTAAAACTCGAGTTGGGTCTACCCAACAAACCTGGGTTGACCTGATAAAAACGTGGTCTAAACACTCGTAGCGGCCAAGAGAAACCACTACGACATACCACTACGTAACATAGCAACTTCTTGGATGGTCACAAGCCGCTACACGTTCCGGCTACAGAGCAGGGACTCGAGTCTTCTTTCCAGCGGCTTGGACAAGCCACTACATCTTCCGGGTATGGAGTACTCCACCAGCGGCTTCATCATGCCCTACACCATCCGGCTACAGAACAGGGACTCGTGCTTCCCTCCTAGCAACTTCATGACACCGCTACACCGAGCCGCTACGACACTTGGGCAACACTTGGTCAAAAAATCATCAAACCAGCTCTTCAATCACTTCTAAAAGCTCCAAAATCACCACCTTGTACCTTCAGCACCTGATAGAGACATATGCTATGGAATGCAGCCTAAACGAGTCTAAATGCTATCCTAAATGATCAAAATGTACAATAATGGATGATCAAAACAAAGCAAAGTAACAAGACATTAAGCATCAACTATGTCCTTGAAATTTCTTTCAAGGTCCTCTTTGGGCATCCCAAACACAGTCGTAGTCACCTCTGAATGAGCCTCTATGCGAACCTCTTCATTAGCCTCTGCAAACTTCCCTTCACTCTCCTCTGCAGGTGCCCCTTCACTAGCCTCTGCAGGTGCCCCTTTTTATTCTCTTTACGAGCTTTGTTCAGAGGTCTTGGACTCTCTTCCTTCACCACAACTATGGCTTTCTTCGATGGACTCAAAACCACCGGCTTTGTATTGACCCAAGTACCGGTGACTTCCCAGCAATCCATGGTCCACTTCCACGGTCTCTGATTAAACATAATTTTAATTATATTCTCCGCGGGAAGGTGCTCAGCATCACAATCCCATTTTGGAAACATTTCACCATAGTCCTTCTCAACAAAGTTTATCACCGTAGTCTGCATTAAATATAAGATATGAACTTAAATATTTAATGGATTAAGAAAGATGGAAAGAAAAGTCTTCCCAGACGACTTATAATTAAGTCGTCTGGAAAGTCGTCTGGAAAGTATTTCTACTGGAAGACTTACCAGACGACTTAAGAGTAAGTCGTCTGGTAAGTCTTCCAGTAGGAATACTTTCCAGACAACTTTCCAGATGACTTAACTATGGTAGTAAAGGATTGAAGTAAATACATGTATGCAGATAGCATCTTTAAAGCATATGCGTCATTTGCCACCCATGTAAGCCAGTATCGGTCGAGACGATCTATTTGGTATGGGATTACCATAATTAGCACTTAATTCCGCCAGAGTTGTGTACACCTAGACTTGGAGAGTTTGTATAAACCCATCAACGGTGTAACAGCCTGAAATATCTTTGCCCTTCACAGAGTCCATCAACACCTTAAACGCGACTCCTCCCCATGGATAATTCTCAAACCGTTCTAACTCCATCACTAGCCTTGCCAGACTAACCCTTGTGGCGGTTGAATACTTTCTCCCTTCAATGTATCCAGTGAAGATGGCAAGGTACCCGAGCCGCTTGCGATCATCTCGAGACCACCCTTCGCATCTCTCAAGTGCTACTATTATCTGCTCAGTAGATGGTCCAACTTCGACATGAACTCCCAACATCCCCCAGAAAGAAGCCATCTCCTTTGTAACAACACACTTCCGTCTCTCAAGGTCCTCGATGTACTCGCAGTTTAGACCAATGAGGTTTTCAAACTCTAATAGTGAAAATCTCACAGGTTCTGGACCAACGAGACTCCACAGCTCATACTTCTTCTTTATGTCCAACTGGAGTCCGAGCAATAGTGAACCAGCCTTGAAGCCCAGGCAAATCCCAGCTCTTTAAACTTGATGAAAACTCCCAACTTTGATTCCTTTAGCTCTTCATATTCGTCACCATGAAGAGCTTTCTTTAAAGTAGTATGCAACTTTGAACAATCCGTATGATACGAAATAGCTTTCATTGCGGGGGGGGGGGGGGGGGGGGCTCTTCCCTTAATGTATGTAACCTATGGGGGAGTTTTGGATTATCCATTTTTTTGTCTGTAAAACAATTAAAGACAACCATCTCAAACACACAACCATCCAATATAACATTTTAATTATAAGTCTGGAAGACTTTATAAGTCGTCCATCTGAAAGACTTATAATTAAGTCGTCTGGAAGACTTTCTAGACAACTAAATTATAAGTCTTCCAAGACTTCCAGTATAACATTTTTAAAGCTGACCTGAACATTCGGAGAAGATATAGTCGCCTTCGCCACATCGGTTATAAATCTACCAAAATAGACAACCAAAAGAAACACGATGAGAATGGTGATGAGAATGGTGGACATAAGAGACAACGTTTTAACTTACCTCGCTAGGGTTTACAGATACGCCTCTAACAGAAACGCCGCTAGGGTTTACAGAAAAACGGTGCTAGGATTTCTTCTCGGATCTGAAATAGAGGAAGCGGCGGTGAGAACGGTGGCGAGAACGACGATGATAACGGCGGAGAGATAACCGGCGGTGAGAACGGAGGAGAAAAAGATGGATAGAGAGAATCGACGGAAATCGCCTTCGAAATCACCTCTTTGAGAGAAACGGCGTTAGGGTTTCTGAATTTCGCGAAAAAGTAAAAAAACTAAATCTTATATATGCCCGGTAAATAATCCGGTTAGGTTTAAAAGTACATTGGTAAAATGGTAAAATCAAAGGTTCGGTCCGGTTTGAACGTACATCAGACGACTTACTAGTAAGTCGTTAACCGTAAATATATTCACCAGACGACTTACTAGTAAGTCGGCCTAGACCCTAAATTTAATCCTAAACTAAATTGACTAAATTAACTAACTAACCACTTTATAAAATAAAATTATACTTAATAGTGTTCACTATACACAGAAATAACCACACTTCGGTCAATTTTAAACTTTTCAAAAAAACATTTATGCTTTCCAAAATCTTACCAAAAAGAACACATACAATACTACAACATATGTTGGCAAAACGTAAACCAAAGAATATCATGACTCACTACTTTCACTCATCTATGTTGAAAACAATTAACTTTTGTTATATCTTAATTTATATCTCTTAAAACATATGTTAATTACATGATTTCAATTTTTCACTTATCAAAATATTTTTTTACAAAAATTTTAAATTATTTTTAAGAAGAACTATACTAGACGACTTACTTGTAAGTCGTCTGGACACAAGACTTGTTGGGGTTAGAAACGAAAAAAAATCAATTTTTTTGTTTGTTCACAAGGAGTTGGTTGTAATTTGAATAGCCTTTTAAGTTACTTTTGCATTTGATTCAAATTTGGATTTACTTTTACATTTCAAATCAAGTTTTGAGTCATTTTTGGCAAAAATCCCAAATTTAAATCCTGACTGAAACGGTTAGACTGATCCGACCATTGACCCAATATATATAGTTACTTAATTTATGATTAGATTAAAATTAATTCCTGATTGATTGACACGGTTAGACCGGTCCGACCATTGACCCAACCATAATTTCGAATCAATGTCTGGTTTTCAAAACATTGATATATATATATATATATATATATATATATATGTATATATTATGTTGGGTTAAATTTATATTAAATTTTTTTCCTTGTTTGATTTAATCGTATTATTAATACACTATGCGGTTTCGGGACATTTATAATCAGTCCAATATCTGATCAGCTTTAAAAAGTAATATCCTATTTAATAGATAGACATGGAGAGATTGTAACATTAAAATATTTAATAGTTGAAAATGTTTTTGTTTTATATACTTCAAATTGATAGCATTGTTTTTAAAAATTTATAAAGAATGATGGTTATTTATGAGTGAATCATGTATAGCCTATTCAAATTCTTTGTTTTTATGAGTTAGAGAATATTTAGGTAGATAGATAATTAATGATAATTTTAAATAATTTTTTTAATTAAAGACAGTGGCACAAGTTGGTAAATAATATAAAGAATCAAGGGTGAAGTCAAAACGGTACTACTTCAACTTTAATAAAATAGATATTAAGTATGAGATTTTTAACTTTACAGAAAACTGAACCCAAAATATTTTTGGTAAGAATTTTTGGGTCGAGTTTGGCGTAAAATTAAGAACTTTCTAGTTAAATATTAATATTAAAATATACATACACATATATGTATTTTGAGAATTTTAGGTTGGGAACTCCCCATCGAAGGTGTTCTTATAAATGCTTGTTAGACTTTAGTTACTGCGAGAGTGAAAGAACAATATGATGAAACCGATGCCATCCAAGAAGCCAACTAAGAATAACTGACCAAGAGAAAAGAGCACCACTGCTGGGAAGCAGGTCAAACCCGCCACGCCCGACTCGTCCTGCTGTGGGTTGAGTCATCGGCGGATTGCTATATTGCAACGATACCTTATCAGCCGTCAAAGCTTATCAGCGCAAGGGCAAGACAAGTGCAAATCCGCTGAACTGGTCTGCGCCCAGTGACATCCCAAAAGGCGTGATCACTTTTGACAAAGAAGAGGCCGGCGAGATTGACCAGCCACACTGCGAACCACTCGTTATCAATCTCAGAATAAGAGATCTCGAGGCCGCCAGGGTTCTCATCGACACGGGAAGCATGGTCAACGTCATCTTCCGCGATACTCTCAAGAGGATGAACATCGAATTAGGGAAGTTGTACCATCACCAAAACCACTGACTGATTTCTCTGGCACGACGTCAATGAAATTTGGATCAATCAAACTACCCGTCTCGGCAAAAGAAGTCACCAAGATCGTCGAGTTCGCGGTTGTCGACCACCCGGCCATTTACAATGTCATCATGGGCACGCCTTAGCTAAATGCCATGAAGGCAGTCCCGTTGGCTTATCACTTAGGCATTAAATTCCCCATTCATAAAGGAATTGTTGTGATCTGGGGATGCCATAAACAGTTGATACATTGCTTCCTTGTCGAACACAAGCTAAGCCAAATCACGGACACCGAAATGGTGAAGACCAAACACCCGAAGCTAGCTCAGGCACCAACTAAAAACACTTTGAACAAGGATGATCCAGAATTGTCAACTCAAGCAACGGCCAAAGAATAGCAAGTTCCAGTGCCCAACCCTTCAACCCAACAGGAGGAGACAAACCCGGTAGAAGACGTCGATCCTGCAATTAACGCGGTCGACACAAACATGGCAGCCGAGTAAACACACTCGCACAAACAGCAGAATTACGAGCTGGCTTGATGCTTGAAAGGGGTACGTAGGCAGCTCGCCGAAAAACGAGTTCAGCTATCCTCCCTCTCCAAAAGGGGGGGGGGAGTGGGTACATATACGAATACCCGTATATTCTTGCATTCTAAAATATTTTCCTTGTACTCAATAATTTTTGAAACTTGTTCGGCAATAAAGAATTCATTAGAATCTCGCAAAATCTCCCTTATCTCGTAAATAAACATCTTGTTATAGTTTCAGAAAACATCCATATACGAGCAAAATGATTATCGTATGAACCCGAAAACGAAAACTCGCGAAAAATCATCCTACCTCAAAACGGATCAACACCACACTCTTTTACTCAGGAAAAAAACTTCGTCACATTTACTAAGGCATCTATGAGATCAATAGATCCCAACGACCACTAAAACTCCTTAACAAACATATCTCGGTCGCCTCATCCATTACGACTTCCGACCAGAGCATGAGACCCCGGTCCCAGATACTCAAAACATTACTGACACAAAGTATGTTTTCGATAAAATAAGCGAGACGTTGCCTAGATTTTTGAGAACACGCTCCCAGTCTATTCGCGACTATAAATCACAAACGCTCGCTGATTGGCACCGTCGAGTACTTTAGCCGTCTTAAGCAAACACATCCAGATCCGTCCTAAGGGATAAATCCTCTAACATCCGACTAGGATAAATAGTGCACTATAAAAAAATCCAAAATTTTGGCCAGCACTTCTGGACGACTTAAAAATTGTGCCCAGAGAGATGCTCGACTCCGAGCAGACAAGTCGTATAAGCCAGAAACCTATCGCGGACTTTAAAGCGGAACGGATTCAGGTTAAAATGGAACATGCAAAAAGAAAATCAAATAGTCATTGCGAAGCCTTAAACCGAAAGTAAATTTAGGTCTTACCCTAAACCCAACACACTGGTCTCTAACTCTCAAGGCATGATATCAAAAAGATACGAGATCCTTAAAGCATGTCTCTTCATCCGCATCTAAATGCTCTGGAAACTTTGAGAAATTCTCGAACATCTCGTACGAGGAACGAATAGTAAGATCCACAAAGAGGGGTAAAAGGTGAGATAACAACTCGAATATTTCCCCTACACTTAACAAAATCCAAAAATTGTCGAAACCCTTTTTTATAAGAAACACAATTCAAACAAAAGCCAATAGACGGTAGGGATTCAAAGCCACACATACTCGCATACTCAACGTCAAATGAATAGTTAAGGTCATGCGTAAGGTACAATCCGCCCACGGTGCCACGACACTCGCGACAATCCCTGAGATCCTTGTAACCCCTCGTAAGCTCCCCAAACTCGCACGAGAACCTGTCATTATGATTCTTCATGACTTCAGACACCTCTCTCTTTCCTCGCCTATAGGCACGACGAACCTCCGTCGCGGCCGACTCTCTCTCCCAACGACGAGAACTCTCCAATTTTTCTCTCTAACATGCAATCTCTTTATTAGCTGTCTCAGCCCTAAATCGAGCCATGCGAGCCTCTTGGCTGCTTGCATCAAGAGCTTGGCCAAAACAAAACGCTTAATGACCAAAACTTACCCCCATTGACCATCCTCGACGCCTTGGTAAAATTCGGCACCCGTGGGACCCATCTACGGTCGGAGGAAAGTCAAAATCGAGAAACTTGTCAAGATTGTTCTGTTCACCACCACTCTTTCCTACTTGACTGTTGAGATAGTCTCTAAGTATGTTATCCGGAAAGCACTGCCCGTCATCCACTTCATTATCGATGATAACGTGTTTGTCTTTGCGGGACTTTGACCTTTCCCTCCTCGCTCGAACCTCACACGGAACAAACCCATCCATGCTTGACTCTGACCCTTCGTCGACCGGCAAGTTCGGCTGAAACAAAAAACGGTGAAGAGCAACAGTGCCGCGAACCCGCTTAGGGTTAAACGTGTCCCAAAAGGATGGACGTCCACGGATAAAGTCTCAGACGGTGTTCAAGCCCTCCTGACTCGGAGGAAGAGGATTAGTCTCTAAAAAACAAGCACGTAAGATCGAACATCATCAAAACTGAAGCTGGATGACACTCACCTTTCCGACCTCATCTATTCTTAAAGATGGGAATATCGTTCGCTTGCACGAATGCGTCGTTGACGCGGACAAAGAAGAACTGCTCCCTCTAGTCATGATTGTTTGACACAAACTCCGTTACGATCGTCATGCTCGATCAAGCCTTGGCTGAACTATGGCCGAATTCCCCCAGGGCTTCATCATGGCTTCAAGGTGGTTGACGTCAAGGGTCATAACCAGTTCGTAACTCAGCACCAAAATTCTGACGATGTTCTGCAAACCGCATGGGTTTGTCTAACTGATCGACAACTTGAGTCTGTTCAAAAGCCGTGCGATGAATTCAGGGATAGGAAAACATAGATGGAACTGCATCAAGTACGCCTCATAGCATGTGGAATAGCCCTAGGGCGGAGACCCAGAAACTTCCCAAGCTTTTGGGAGACAAAACTCAACTAACTCCAAAACTTTTTAGAAGCTCCGGATGGCAGCAAGCCCATTTGGGCAGCTCTTGCTCGGACAACCATCCACTGGGTAAGTATGAAACAGAGGAGGAGCCCACGTCCCAGGCCTAGGAGGCTTTACTCCGCCCATGGCCGCCTAGTACGCATCGACCTCCTCAGGATCAACCGAGTGAGCCAAAAACTCCACCTTTGGACCAACGTCGTTGTGTTGCGAGTTGGAGCTGTCAAGAACCAAAAGATCATGGCGAGACTTGGCGGAAGCTTTTCTCCTTGAAGACATGATCAAAAGAAAAATTTATACGAAGGGGAGAGAAGAGAGGAAATGAATTTTTTATCTTGGAAAAGAGTTTGTGGAAATGAGCAAGTAAAAAATTTAAAAACTTACTCCACATACTTAAAGACAAGAGAAAGCACTATCCGCCTACGGATTTTCAGGTGTTCGATTCCGCCTTACTTACCCAACATGCCTGAATCGCTCGCAAGAACATCACAATTCTAACGAGCTTGGGGGGGGGGGCTAACTGTTGGGGTCAAAATTTGTTACGACATAATCAACGTTAGAAACTTCCCACAGAGAGATAATATTTTGAAAAAAGAAGAGCGGGAAAATCGAAATCGAGTTTCGTATGAACTCTGAAAGAGGGTTCGCCCGATAAGGCCTCGAGAAATTTTACTCTAGGCCTTGAACAAGCGGATCTCTGAGCATCAGAACAATGAAACGACTATAAGGCTCAATTGTCCAACTCGCCGAACTGGCGAGTTGGATCAAGCAAGCCGTCCAACTCGCACGTTCGGTAAGTTGGAGCAAGCAAGCCGCCCAACTCGTCCGTTCAGCGAGTTGGACCACACGAGCCGACCAACTCGCTCGTCCAGAGAGTTGGACAACAGGCGAATTGGGCATTTATCTTTCCTTCAAAATAAAAGATAGATGTGTGTCCCTCTGCATCTTAAGCCTCGAAATCCTTATATACTCCTCCTTGAGCCGATTTGTTCTTTCCCCTTCTGCCCTCGGTCGAGTTTATCGCTTTGCGGAAATCTTACATTTTCCTTCCATCTTCGTGGTTATCTTTCCTCCAGAGAAACTTGATCCTATTACCCTAGGGTTGGAGGGAGATATTGCATCAAGTTGTTCGCAAGGGCTAACTTGATCCTCTTACCCAGATATCAATCCCAGACAAGGGAACACTAGGAGAGCCGCCGACTCCAATTACCCTCCATGTATGATCCAAAATAGATCTTACCAAATGACTACCCTAACTCCTCTACATTCTTGACAGCCCATCTTTGTCTCAGTAGAGTCTTTCAGTGGCATGTTTTGGAATTTTTCCCAATTGCATAGAAAAGTGAGCCATAGGTGCAAGATACTATCATTTTGTAAGAGCGGAGCTCTACCAACTGAGCTATATCCCCCGAGCCAAGTGGAGCATGCATAAAGGAGTCAGATCCTTCTTATATTCTTTTTCCTGGGCACAGCTGGGCCATCCTGGATTTGAACCAATTGGGAGATAATCAATAGATCCCTTTTCGAGAACGATTAATCCTTTCGGAATGTAACATACAACTCTTTGTTGTATTCCGCTCTACAAGTGTGCTTGTTCGCCCCCTCTTCCTTACCATATGAAGTATTTGTGAAATAACTTTGATGAGAAGAAAAAAGAGGGCGTTAAAAGACTCTATTTGCCTAGCTTTAGACACTCTAAGATTCTTTTTCAATCCTACTCCCATTTCGAGGCGGAAAGGAAAAGAATTTCACGTTCTTCCTTTTGGGAAGGGATGTATAGGAAAATCCTATTGATTGCAGTTCTCGAGACCCCTGGGAAAAGCATGAAAAAGGCTCGAACGCTACGATCCCTCCATCACCCAAGAATGAAAGGGGTGATCTCGTAGTTTTGGTCTGTGAAGATACGTTGTTAGGTGCTCCATTTTATTTTCCCATTGAGGCCGAACCTAAATCTGCGCTCAAGAGATAGTTGTCCATACACTGATAAGGGATGTATGGATTCTTGAGAAGAGAGGAGCCGTGGTGTCCCCTCCGGACAAAGATGATCAATCTAGCTGTTAGATTTTCCTACTGATGGAGACGTTCCATGCATTGAAGGTGAGCATCGATGTGGTTCTAAAATATCTCATTTTTTTCAAAGGCCGTTGCCAACAGAGGAACCAACAACTCAAGACTAGGAAACGTGGATTTCTCAATGTCATAAGCCAGAGATGCCAAAGAAATATAGAACAACTTATGTCAAATTAAGCAGTACTATGACAATTTTTCTCTTACCAACGAGTTATTGAAGATCAAGTCGGCCAAATCCTATTTCAAAAATACATCCATGTTGTGGTGGCGAAGGTAATCATGCTAACATTGAGTGGAGAATTTTTGGGATGGACACTTGGGAGGAGTTCAAGAGTGAACTCAAATGGCAGATATATCTAGAAAATGTCATCTTTGAGGTGCGGAAGAAGCTGCGAGAACTTCGTAAAAGGTAAGATCCGAGATTATGTTAAGGATTTTAGCTCTCTTACTTTGGAGGTACCCAATATTTCTTATCAATAAATTGTGTTTCATTTCATTGATGGACTCCAAAAATGGACAAAACAGAAGTTGCAGCAGCATAGAGTGACTGTAGTGGACGGAGTCGTTGCAGTTGTCGAGTCCATTTATGACTTTTGTACCTTGAACCAATCAGAAGCCTTAATAGGAAGGATAAGGTGGGGCTGAGGGCTAGAGGGGAGAGACATGACAAAACCATTTCGTGAAATCCAAAGAACCAATAGATGCTGTCCAGTCGAGATGAGTATGAGACAAAGAAGCGGTCCCCTGTTTCAAGGAGTGGGTGCTACGTATGCCAAGGGACGCATCAAGAGAGGGAGTGCCAAAAGTTGGAGTCTTATCAGCTCTCTTGGAGCGTGAAAGTGGGGAGTCTGTGGAAGAGGAGACCGATCAGATTGGACCCCTCCAACTACTAAACGCCTTGAAGACTTCCCCATTCTCTGTAGTAACAAAGAGATAACTAATGTATCTCAAAGCCGACATCAGTGGGCAGTCAACGAGGGAAATGGTTGAAACAGGTGTAACCCACAATTTCATTTCAGGCAAAGAGGAAAAGCGGCTTGGCCTCACGTGGACTAAGCGAGACAGTTGGCTTAATTCAATGAACACCTAGTCACAATTGTTGCACGAAGTCGCTAAAAGGGTCAAGCTTAGCGCATGAACATGGAAAGGCAAAGTAAAATTATCGGTAGTACATATGGATGACTTCAAGTTTGTGCCAGGGCTACACTTTCATAGATAAGTCTCGGCCATTCTCATGCCCACCTTTAGCATTGTCTGTATGATGGAGCGAGGCTCGCCATGCATGATTCTAACAGTAGAAGCTCACTCTCGACCATGAAATTCTCCAAGGGAGTAAAGAAAGGAGAAACACCCTATCTCACCTTTTGAATGGGAACAATGATGTTGGAGAAGGTAGCATCATTGCCAGATGATCGAGAAAGACCTTGAGCAAAAAAAGTAAATAATGCATCCAACACAGTCAGACAAGTTACCACAACAAAAAGAGGTGGATAAACATATTGAGCTGGAAGGTGGGTCATTTCCGACAGGTATGCTCTAACCATCTAAAGCACCTCATAGCGTCCCGGTTCTATTTTAAAAGAAGATGGCTATGTGTGGATGTGTGTGGACTACCGAGTTCTGAATAAGGTAACCGTCAAGAATCGCTATCCCATTCCTTTGATAGCCCAGATTTTTATAGGCTTTGTACACCAAGATGGATCACTAGAATGGTTACTATCAGGCTTGGATGGTTGAGGGGGGACAAAGCCAACACGAATTGCATGACGAGATATGGGTCGTTCAAGTGGTTGTTCATGCCCTTTGGCCTCACGCAGTCATGTTCTGCACTTTGATTGACCAGATATTGCCACCATATTTGGACTGGTTCGTAATGGTCTACCTTGACGACATCATTTTCTATTCCAACTCCTTGGAAGAGCATGTGGAAAATGTGTGTACTCTCTTCCAAGTTCTCCGCGATAACAATTTATATGTGAATTTTCAAAAGTAAATAAGTGTTTAAATGTCAGACAAACCAACCGCTATGTCAAGGAAGCAATCCCAATCAAAAGTACAACGTCGGCTTTGATTAAATCGGTAAACAAACAGGAGGAACTCTGATTCTCGTACAATCAACATTTTCTTGTTTAATTCTGTCACAAAACCCCGTTTCTTTTTCGATGAATTACTAGTAACATGAAGATTAGGTAGTTGGTTAGCGGTAGCTAATTGGCAATGAACATAGGAATGGAAACGAGAGAAGAACCCCACATTACTATCTATCACATGCACGAATGGGGGCAGGGCAGCAGAGCAACACCTCACGCAGTATCATGACAACTTGTTCCCAATGTGCGAAGAGAAAAAAAATACTTATTAGTAATGTCAGGAATGACATCAAGCAAACTGCTGGGAATTTGAAGACTACCTCTGCTGCTAACGCCCTTACCCCATCATGTCACTTATTCCCGTCGAACAAACGTGGATATTCTTTAAAGAATGCGCAGAGCAGCTTAGCCACTCCATCGTGCCTTACCTCAGTACACGCTAAGCACAACGTGGAAGCCACTCACTCACTACAATACATGGAGTAACAGCAATCCCAACTACAAGCAACTAGCTGGCTTGCTATTGCAACCTACTATTTCCATCCAAACAGAGAGAGCAAGAGTGACTTTTATATTTACAGGAATGAAAGGAGTGACTTAGCTGTACTTGCAGATACAGCAGTAATCCGCAGGAAAACAACTGACCTATCATGACTATTACGAAAAATGATAGGTACTTTAGGAACTCAATTACAAGGAAACGTACGGATTGAGAGTATTTTTGAAAGCAAAAAGGATTCAATCCACCTTGCAGTAAATACACAGATGTTCTTCCCTCTCTGTCAGGTACCTTCTGTCCTTAATCAAATACTTAATGAGTTCGCCTAGAAAGAGAGGGAAGCTTGTTCTGTCGACCTTTGCATCAATTCCCTCTTTTAGTGTTAGCAAGTCTTCTCCCATGCTGCTCATTGACTCCCTTTGTCGTGTTCCTCTTGCTATCGCAGGCTTAGGTGGACTGGAGTTTTTTCGTGATCCAATGAGTTCAGTCATGTTGCGTAATGAGTCTAAGGGAGTGGATTATACTTTTTTCTGTGATATAAAACAAATAATATACTAGGTGAATCAGAAGTTCTCCTTGCCTACTCTATAGTTCTAGTTCGCCTACCCAACGGAGGAAACAGAGATTCGACCCCATTGCTTCAAGACTGGAAGGAATGTCAGTCATAAAAATTGAAATCCATATAATTATACTCCGGGTTGTGAGAACATGTGCCTGTTGCGATTGTGCTGCTTTCCGCAAGGCTGGAGACCCCCTATGAACAAACAGTAGGGTGGTTGTCAGAGAACCCCGACTCCTAATGCAAGACAGAGTTCTTAGGGTGAGTTACGGTTCAAAATGCCTTGTCTCATCCGGCGCGAATTCCCTCCATCACTAGTAAAGTAGAGGTGCTTTTTGTATTGCAATGCTGAAAAAAATGTACGAACACAAATAATGAGCAGACCTGCCCACGTTTATATGTGTATTTATTTAGTAATATATTATTTTTAACTAAAGAAGCGCTTTGAGGCAGGTTGTGTTTCTTGGTTGATGCATGGAGTTCCATTGTCCCATGAGAACTCTTAGCTACTGAGATAAAATAAGAGAAATGCACTTTTCCATCTATATATGAGAAAGTTTTGGATTCCTAATGTCCTCTTACCAAGGAAAATTGGATTTCTTACTTTTCCATCTATATAAAATGAAAAGAAAGATTTGAGTTTAGCTCGCCTACACAAGCCAGGGATTCTCTTGACTTTTCAAATGTTGCTTACCCAGACTTGGTGGTAAGGGAATGGGTTAAGCCAACTCGTGAAAAAGTACCTCTCAGATGAGTTTTCTCGATTACAAGATCGAGTTCTCAAAATAAATAAATTCCTAAAAATATAGATAAAGTGTGCAGTGAGGGATCTTTATAGCACAAAACTCCCATGCTTTTCATGGTTGGACCAACCGGCACCGGCAATTCCGACGAATCTTTCAGAATTGGAAGAGCAAGAAGGGGAACTACAAGAAAGCTTTCTTTATCTTTGTGGATAACCAATCCATTTTAAAATATAGTTGGGATACTTTACCCAAGAATTGGGTCAAACAATGGAAATATCGGAACATGTGAATGGGTCTAATAACAATACGAACTACCTATTTCAATTGTTGTGCTTTCTCAAATTGCATACCTATACAAGGGTTCAAGTTTTGATCGATATTTTCGGAGTTGATCATCCCTCCCAAAAACGAAGATTTGAAGTGGTCTATAATATACTGAGTACTCAGTATAACTCACACATTAGTGTAAAAACCAGTGCAGACGAAGTAACACAAATATCTCCGGTAGTAAGTCTATATCCTTCAGCCGGCCGGTGGGAGCGAGTAGTTTGGGATATGTTTCGTGTGTCTTTCATCAATAATCTGGATCTACGTCCTATATCAACAGATTATGGTTTTGAGGGTCATCCATTACGAAAAGACCTTCCTCTGAGTGGATATGTGGAAGTACGCTATGATGATCCAGATAAAAGTGTGGTTTCTGAACCCATTGAGATGAACCAAGAATTTCTCTATTTCGATTTTTTCTGGTCCTTGGGAACAGCGTAGTGACAGATAATTCATCATCAGAATAGGTCCACCAGTCTATGGGACAAATCAATCGGAAATGCTATTTTCTTTGTAAGAAGACTTCTATGAAAGTCTTTCAAAACAGAATTGATTCTATCAAGATAGCCGCCTTGTCAGAAGTCCGTCTCCAAGCAGTGTATGCACTTAAACCGTCGCCGTAGGATCCTTTAACCGAGACGAATTGCTAAGCTTCGCACATTCGTTCGATAAAGTGAATCCACAGAATCTATCATCACCTATCCTTATGTTTTTCTCATAGATACAACAACAAAATATTTCTCTTCGGGGATCGATGAAAGGATAATCCGATTTCTCATTCTCGGCCTCCCTTGCTCTTTCTTGAAAGGTGTCTGCTGCTTGTTCTAGAAGCTGAAAATCAAATAATGAGCATGGTTTAGTACCAAGGTGGAAATATAGAGGCTGAGAGCAAGGATTTGTTTTTTAGTAGGAACAAGAAGAACATCACTAACTGGTATTCTATTTCTGTTGTAGCAAGAGTTGTTGAACCGACATGAGAAATCGGAAGATAAGAACCATCTCCAACCATACTTCTGAGCCATTGTAAACTACAGACTGTTGTCATTTTTGAACTGAATCCGTGACATGAGTGGAGGAAAAATTTCTCTACTGAGCTAACGGTGGAGGAAAGGCAGCTAGAAGCCCAGTTCTAATGTAAGGCAAAGCAGATCCAAAAGAGCAAGGAAGTCGAGCTTTCGTTCGATCTACAGTATTTATTATTATATTAAGGTAATTATAAATATCGTAAGATAAGAAAGAATTGGCAAGCGGATAAGTTTTCAAGTTGGCGCAGTTAGTCGATTAAAAGGTCTTCAAGCCTTCTCTCGCCATTGTTATAATGGTGGGAACCATATTCATTTTCCCTTTCAAAATTAAAAGGAAAAATATTCTATGTATTCCATTATGTGGCAATATCTCCGCGAGGAGTAGAGTGAGTCCAATGCGCTTAACGAAAGAGAACTCTCTAGATTAAGAATGAATTTCCTTCTCCATTAAGCCGGACCGGAGACGAATAATAAATAGGTAAGTACCCCCACCCAAGGCAGAGTTACTGGACGTGTAATAGGCGACCATTTTGCACGGTTCGGGGGGCACTTGGCTAAGCTGCCCGCTGGACTGCGTTTTGACCCCTTATCCAATTTTGGGAAAATTCCTCCTTTGGACTGCCAAAAAATGAGATTCTTTCCAAATCCAAGTTTGCTGCTCCAAACATTTCCAAACTAAGACGTATTATGTTTAGTACTTCAGGTGCTTTTGTTGCGTATAATGTAAATCCCGTAGGAGATCAATTCCAAGGAGCCTTTCAAACTAGTACTTTTTGTAATCGACTCTATAGCTTCTTCCATAAATGCTGGTTCTTTGATCAAGTTTTGGATGACTTTTTAGCAGATTGGCGGACCAAATAAGTCAACTTCAAATTGAATTTGTTGTGCGAAGAGTGCATTATGACCTGTGGCCTCCTGCCTGGAGGGGGCAGCTCCTCCGTTGTGGGTAAATGGGAAACCGGACTCTACTGACCCGAGGAAAGGCTGCATAACAGTAGTGGGGGCGTTAAGACCGGAGCTTTTTTAGTGACAGCAGGAATGCAAGTGAATGAATCTCATACCCTAGCTAGTGAAGTGCTGTGATAGCTACTCTTCTTTTTTTTTGGAATTCATTGATAGTTACTTTGCCACATTCTAGGGGGGGGGTACTCTTTTTCCTTTCGTGATCAAGCCGCTCTCCCTCATTCCACTCGTCCAGCCCTCTTCACGAACTTTTACTATCGATGCCAATAGCCAACTCTATTATCAATAAAATAAGGAAACAGGCGACAATTTGGCACCAGATATCTGGAGGTGTGGAAAGAGAAGTTGTGAGAAGCGGCAAAACAATCAAAAACGACGATTGTTCATGAAGGTATCCAAAGAAAAAAACATTGGTTCTAGAAAAAGGTTCACAATTATAGTTACTTGGGAGCATACTGATATGTCATGGTTTTTACCTGATTTTACCCATGATATGTATATGGTTTTGAAGTCTTTTATATGCAATTGGTATTGTCTTAGAGTCTTTATAGGTTCATGTACTCATTGGACGCAATTGGAACTTTTAGATCATTCTGGAGCATTGAAGATGCTCAGCCGAAAATCTAAACTCAGAACCAGAATACGCAGAGACCATCGATCGGCGTCTCACCCTGAGTGTCGATCGACGGTCAAAACTTCCGTGAGTTAACAAAAAATTTGAAGAATTCACAATTTTATCCAGAAGTTCCATTATTTGCAAGACAAGTCCCTGGCCTCATTTTAGGCTATTTATTAGGTTTCTTAGCTGTTTTGCAAGACACACTTGTTTTGACTACCAATGAGGTGTGGAAAAGCAGTTGTGAGAAGCGGGAAAACAATAAAAAACGACGCTTGTTCATGATGGTATTCAAAGAAAGACTCCTTGGTTCAGGAAAACGGTTCACAATTATAGTTACTTGGGAGCATACTGATATGTCATGGTTTTTACCTGATTTTACCCATGATATGTATAATGGTTTTAGAGTCTTTTATATGCATTTGGTATTATTTAGAGTCTTTACGGGTTCAGGTAATCATTGGAAGAAATTGGAGTTTTTAGATCATTCAGAAGCATTGAAGAATGCTCAGCCGAAAACCTGAACTCAGAACCAAAATACGCAAAGACCATCAATCAGTGTCTCACGTTGAGTGTCGATCGACGGTCAACACTTCCGCGAGTTAATAAAAGATTTGAAGAATTCCCAATTTTATCCAAAAGTTCCATTATTTGCAAGACAAGTCATTGGCCTCATTTTAGGCTATTTATTAGGTTTCTTAGTTGTTTTACAAGACACACTTGTTTTGACTACCATTTTGATACTTGCAACTTTGATGGCTACCTTTGGAGAGAGATATATATTCCATTCACATACTAAGATCTTAAATTCCCTTGTTTATTATTGATATTTCTATGCAATTCGTTTAGTTATTCATCATGTTTATCGCAATCATGTCTGGGTAGTCCATTGTTATATTTAGGGTGCTTCCAGGGTAGTTAATGGCTTGCTGATGTTACGACATTTTTAGGGTTATTCTAATTAGTTCTTTGTTTAAGTAGATCTTAATGCTAAGTTGAATCTGATCACCTCAACAAACGAGAGTTGGATTAGAAGTTTAGAGAACATATCAAATATAAGAATCGTATCTGTTTAGAAGTAGCATCGATCGACACCACGTAGTGGCCATCGATCGACACTCCATTAAGAATGACGAGAGTGACTTATCTAAACCCTAGAGTTTGAGTACATAACATCGCTTTACTAAAACCCTTAACATTATGTTAGTCCGCATTACCTAGTATACCTGAGAGTTCCCCTAACTCTAATCCTTCCAGATAATATTTACAAACTAAAGCAATCTTTAATTAACTATTCATAAATTCATACTTTCATCTAACTTTATTTCGAAACAATAAATCTATTTTGTAATCTTAGAGTCTATGTGGATTTGATCCCTAAGTACTACACTGAACCTCTTATTTGAGAGAGTAGAAGTAGCTCACAACGTTAATTTGAGAGTGCATAATAAAAACTACATACAATTGGGCGCCGTTGCTAGAGATTCTTTCCTATTGCCATTAGATCTAGTTTAGAATATAGTCTAGATCAATGGTAGGGTGTCTGTCCAACAAGTGCGAAGAAGGATGGTTTGTACAAAGCAACTTTTGAAAGTAAACATAACAGGTTTGTATAACAGGTTCACGTTTGTCTAAGGCAAACCGTCATTCTTTGCACTTGTTGCGCAAACACCCTACCATTGATCATGACATGAGCATCTGATGGATCATCTGGAGCGGTTTGAGGATCTTGTATCTGCTATTAAAGCCAATGAAGTCCCTGAGGACTATCTGTTTTGTAAGCTCTTCAAGTACTCACTTGCTGGAGAGGCTTCACATTGGCTTAAGCAGCTACCACCAAGATCTCTGACATCCTAGACATACATCAAAAATGCGTTCCTGTGCAATTTTTTTGATGATGCGCGAGCAGCGAACTTGAGAAGCTGAATCGCTACATTCACGCAAGAATATGGAGAATAATTTAGAAGCTTTTGGTTCAGATTCAAGTCCTACCACAGTGACTTCCCACACCACGGTTCAACGAGGTGCAGCTACTTAGCACGTACTTTAGAGTTATTGATCAGCAGTACTAGATGGCTTTAGACACAGCTGGTGAAGGGAATCTCAACACTAGGAGTCCATAAGAAGCAACAAGTCTTATTGAGAACTTGGCATCTAGCAATAACACTAAGAACACTGATTATGAGAGGAAGAAATCAACTCCATCTTTGATCAAGATGCAGATATATGAAGTCAAAGCAAATCTGGACAATGTTCAGAAGTTTTTCAGGAAGCAGGAAGTGAAAGCCATGGAAGAAGAAGAACAACAAGTGAATTTTGTTGGTGGAAACGGTTTCCAGAGACATGGAAATCAGAGCTACAACATAAACTTCTATGGTGGCAATATGAGCAACTACAAAAAGAATTCATAGACCAAGTTAAAAGCTCTAGTTGACAAAGTTTTGGAGCAGCAGCAGATGACTGTGAATTTCAGTGGAAAGATAGAAGCCATGTACATCAACCTAAACACAAAGTTTGAGACTCTCCTCATTCATGTCACGAAGTCGGAGATTCAAGTGGTCCAGACAAGTGAGGCAATTCAGAGACATGAGACCCTCATTAAGGAGAAAGGGGAAGCTGGTCAGAAACACCACGTCAGTGCATTGATAGGTGATGAGTTTTGGTAATAGGTGAAGAGAGAACAGCTCTAAGAGGGATTTTTTGCATAGAAAATTCTACGTCTTTCGGCAATTCGCACTAGTGTCGATCGACACCCGTTTATGAGCATCGATCGATAGAAACCTCAGAGTCTGTAGATTTGTGTGAGTATCTGAACATCGATTGACGTCGAGATGTCAATATTGATCGACGGTCTTCAATAGTAAAACCAGTTCATCTACCATGTCTTAATGCAAGCTTGTTTGTCAGACATCCGAGGACACCAGAACAGAACGCTTATACAATTGAGCCAAAAATAGTTGATAAGGAACCAGAAAGACACCACAGAAGGAAGCAAAAGATTCCTAAACTTATGCTTATAGAAGTAACTGACAAAGAGATGGATGGCTTTGCCAAAAGAGTTTTAAACATCCTTTAGATACTCAATTTGATGAAGCGTACTATACTTATAGATTGTGGATATTTTTCACGGAATCCAAGGAGACAGATGAGGACATAGAGCGCCTATTCAATGGCCTCAGAGAGAAGCTGAAGCAGAGGATCACTCTCAAGAAAGTGACCCTGGGAAGTTTGTGGTTCCATGTTTTGTAAAAGGCTACGAGTATCCCAATGCCCTATGTGATACTAGATCAGCAGTCATCATCATGCCTAGAACTATGGCAGAGAAGCTGAGCCTAAAAGTGGAGCCTTCCAGTGATTCATTCACTTTTTTGGATTGCTCCAAGGTGAATTCAGGAGGGATAGCCAGAGACGTCTCAGTGCAGATTTGCAACACCTTAGTCACAATAGACTTCAATTTGATGGATATAAAGATTGACTGGAACTCTTCCTTACTTCTTGGAAGAGCATTCGTGGCCACAGTGGGAGCCATCTACGACATGAAGACAAACAGGTTGTATCTATCCTTAATTGATCCATCTAAATTTTATGAATCTGTTAAAGTCAAGACCAAGGCTACTATGATAGAATTGGGTGATGATTCAGGTTTAATTGCTACATGCTTCTGCAGTTACGATCAAGAGGAAGAGTCTGCGGAGACAACATCAATCAATACCCAACCCTTGGTATCGGTTGATGGCCCTTACAAACAAAAACTGCTTGAAACCCACCCTTCAGAATCGATTGATACCCAACCTCAACAATCAGTCGACGGTCATGCCACATATCCAAACGAAGAAGACAGTCCAGAAGACATAGTCTACATTGGACAGCAATACCGTGAGATGGCTAACCTAGATTACGACACCTCCTATTTTGAAGAAGAAGCAAACGAGTACCTTGCTCTTACACTAGAGGAGGCTGAAAATTTCAGAGGATCCTACGGAACCTGGAATGCAACATCGATCGACGGTGCCCCAATACCATCGATTGACGCTAATCTGGTAGGATGTAATGAAGATTATGGTTATCTCAGACCAGATGAGTTTAAAATTATGAGTGACCCAGATGGATATGCACGATCAATAGATGAAAGACATATCAATGTACCCAAGGAAGATATAGCAGACATACTCGCAATGGCCAATGGATCAGGGAATCTCTTCAGGCAACAACAATCGATTGGAGCAGTTAGTTCTGCATCAACCGATGGCAACACTAAGCCATCGATCGATAGTCATCACGCAGTATTTAGTGAGAGGCTGGTAACAGAGAAGCTATTGGAAGACAAGCTTGATGGAGTTTACCTTTCTCAAGACTTGGTGAGGGATAGTATCTACCGGAGATTGGATAATATTTCAGAGCCCACAGATGCCAGACTTAATTTGCTGACGAGATGCATTCAAACACTCTAGGAAAGGTTGAGTACAAATTGAGATTTATCAGAGAAGGATGGACAACTAGAGAACCAGAGGAGAAGAAGCTTCATCAGTGCATAGTTTGAGACGAGCAGAGTGTATGTGGATACATGTTATCCACATTGGTTCGATGATTCACATTACTAGTCTAGAAGTCCACACGTCAAGCTTAAGACTATAACCAAGCACTGTGTGGGAGGCAACCCACTATGTAGTAAGTTTTTTTTTTCATTATTCAGTTATTAATTATGGTTTTTTATTTAATTACTTTAGGTTTTCAAAAAAGGAGTAGAAAAGTTCGAAACCACCATCGACGGCTTGGATTGTTTACCATTGCTCGACACTCATCACTCACCATCGATCGACACTCCTTACAGAGTTTGGTAACCTCGACTTTCTATCTACCTTTTACTTATGATTTAGTTTTCCTTAGCTGAACCAGACCGGATAACACTGGGGACAATGTTATTTATGTCTGGGGGAGGTTTATTGATGTTTTTATTGATTTTGAGCTTTTATTTACTTTAAGTTTTTTTGAAAAGATTTTATTGAGTCAAGAAGGGGATTATGATCAAACCTTATTTATTGACTAACCACACTATAGCCCCATTCTTAGACGAGTTCGTATTGCGGTGGCATATCATCATTCTCAAATCCAGCCCGATTTGTCAATTGGAGAAGAATCGGAGCCGAGTATGGACACGTTTGTTCCTTTCGACAATCTGAGGGAGAGGTCAAGATATCTTAAGGACAAACACATTTCTTTGAGCATGGATGACTATGGTGTCAACGAGCTTGAGTTTCCCTCGGACTAAATGTTCTGTACTTTTTTGATGGCCAAGCTAGTGGAAATGGTGCTGCTTGGGTTAACCCACCGGAGTTCGACATTCTTGGACCTGAACTCGGCAATTTTTTTTAATTTGGGATGCCCCCGACCGAGAGTGATCCCGTTGAGTCGCCACATTTTGCCAGAGCGTCAAGGATGTGCAACGGGGTCCGTTCTTGCTTTTGGACATTTTCTGTTTTTTGGCCAAAACTTTTGCTAACTCTAAATATTTTGCAGGGTCTCCTTATCATGAACGAGGATCTCAATGTGAGTCTCTTGGAGGCATGCACAGCTCGCTTGAAGTCTAATATGACCGAGAAAGAGATCGAACATTTGAAGGGTGAGATGGCGGTGACTTCTCTCTACGAGAGAGTGTTGGCCACAAAGGAGGCTCGTCGAGCATACCAGAAAGAGAAGAGGGAGTTCACTGGGATCATGGAGAACCGTCGCGTTAAGTTCACAAATGAGGTCGTAGAGCTGAAGAAGACATACAAGTTTGTCAGCGTTTATAGTGAGTGTCACGGTGCCGTTGGTGGATTGTATCTTACGCAGGCCTCTGGGTATTCTTAAAATGAGGAGATGGCTAGGCAATCGAGTCGTATGCTTAGGAATGCGAAAAGAAACTCCTTGATCCCTCAGGTCGAAGAGATGATTTGGGACTTTTGGTCTTCGATTCCCTTGTCTCCTGATTCGGAGGAAATCAGAACGGGAATCCCTAGTGAGACTGGTGAAGTGAATTCACCAATGGCCCCGGTTAACGACTACTCGTTTGGGAGGTCGATGTCCGGAAACTACGATCCTGAACCATAGAATGTCGTTGGAGATGATAGGAAGCTGTTACCTTTCAAATTATGTTCTTGTTTAGGTTTGACCGAGTGTGGCCATTTTACGTTTGCATAGGCCGAGTTCGGCCGCGTTAGACTATTGGGACTGGCCACTTGTGGTTTGAATCCCTTTCTGCCTTGTGGCTTTATTGAATGAACTATGCTTAATTTAAATGAATCTTAGAGTGTTTTGATTAAGTACAGAGGGAAGAATACGATTTGCCATCTCATATCTAACTCTTGGTGAGTCATTATATTTGTTGCTCGTTTATGATGGGAATGTCCAAAATATTTCTAAATTTTTTTGCCAAGTTTCATGACCGTTTAGAAACGAACGAAGAGACATATTTAAGTTCTCATATCGGTTTGAAATTATGCCCTGAAATTTTATAGACAAGTGTGTTGGGTTTAGATCAAGACCTAGGTTTACACTTGGTTTAAGTTTTTGCGATAACTAATCGGCTGTTGAGTTACCTGTTGCGATTTTAACCTGATTTGTACCGATTTAAAATCTGCGATAGTTTCTTGGCTTATACGACTTGTGTGGTAAGAATCGAGCTTCTCTCGAAACACATATTTTAAGTCGTTTGGAAGTGCTGACCAAAAATTTGAATTTATTTTATAGCGCGCTATTATCCTAGTCGGATGTATGAGGACAAATGGAAGGTCTATTTTATCTTATTTTCGTACAATTTATAGTCGCGGTCAGACTGTTATTTGCATTTCAAGACTAGAGATATATTTTTGAAGGTTTTACGCGACGTCTCGCTTTGTTTCCCAGAAATATACCTTGTGTGAAAGATGGTTTCGAATGTTCGAGAGTGGGGTCGTCACATGTTTTGGTCGGAAGTCGGGTTTGACCGTGTGACTGAGAAATGTTCATAAAGTATTGACGAAAATGTTTTTTCCGTTTGGAAGTTTGAATATTTTTCAATAGAATGATTTTTCCTACAAGTTATGTTTCTGGGTTGTACGATAGATTTTTCGTTCATACTTGGATATTTCCTAATGCATCTTGTAATGTTATGTGGTAAAAGAGATTTACGAGACTTTTTGGAAATCCTTATTGCGTTGTCGTATTATCAAAAAATTTAAAATGTCGAGTACAGGGCGAATATTGAAAATTGTGGGAGTATACGTAGGTATATGTACCACTCCTTCCCCCTTTTTAGAGAGAAGGATATCTGAATTCATCTTTTGACGAACTGCCTAAATTCCCCTTTCGTGGATCAAGCCATCTCGTAGTTCAGTTGGCGCCGCAAGTGTATTCACTCGGTTGTTGCGCCTGCATCGATTGCCCGAGTTGTAGCTGAATCGACGTCTTCTTATGGGTTTATCTCCTCCGGTTGGGTCAGGGTGTTGGGCTCGCAAACTTGCTGGTTTTTGGTGTCCGAAACCATTGCTTGAGTAGACGATATCAAATCGTCTTTCTTCGAAGTGTTTTCAGCCAATGGCTAAGTTATCTTCGCGTTTTTTGGTTTTACCGTTGTGGTAGTCATGACTTGCCTCAGCTTATGTTCGGCTAACTAACAAAGTCGCGACTGTTTCTGGCATCCCCAAATTGCGACAATTCCGTTAGGAGTCGGGAATTTGATGCGTAGATGGTATGTCAATGGGACTGCCTTCATGTCGTTTATCCAAGGTGTTTCCATGATGACTGTAACACCCCCAAACCGTCCTAGGCCGGACTAACCTGGAATGGCCTAGATGCGTCACAAGTAGAACTCGCCCGGTCGAATCGACCAAAGGTCGAGAATGAATCAGGACCCTCGACCAATCCATCCAGGTTTGCTATGTCCTCGAAGACCACGGCCTAAGGCCTTGCAACCCGTACCATGGTCGATGAGTTGTGTTGACCCGTACTAGATCTTATATCATTAGCACAACAACAACGAAAATAAAACATTCATTTTATTAATAGTAGATGAAAGCGTTTACAAAATGTTATAAAATATCAGATTTGCGCGCAAGGCTAAAGCCAAAAGAAAATAAAAATAGAAAAGAAAATATACATCTAGAAAAGCTAATCCTTGCTTTACTTATGCCACCAAATCTACACGGTTGCCTTGCGTTCCGCTGCCTAAGCTTCCACCTACGGGTTACCTGCATAGTAGAAGAGGGGATGAGTAATCTAAATTCCTCAGTGAGTTCCTAAAACAACTAATCCTCCCCAGCCCATACTCAAACAAACAAACAAACGATCAATCAAGCAAGCAAACAAGCAATCAAATAATAAAATAAAAAGGCAATGGGAGTTAGTCTCCCCACTAAGACCTAACTACACACAAGCAATCTAGACTCGATCCTAGACTCAACAAATAAAAAAATAAAACAAACAAACTCGAGTACACCACAAAGGACGGGCCAAGCCACACATCTCCAGGATCCTAAACACACGGAGCCCTGATCCCCCTTCTTAAAACTCTCGACCACAAACACAAAAGTCACGTGTTAGAGAAACATCATGACCGGAGAGTCCCACCGCGAGGGATATACCACCAGGCTACACCGTCATGTAGCGCTTGTCCATGGGAGCGACCCACTTTACATTTGACAAGTCTTGAAGGGTAGGTCTCTCCGCCATGAAGAATTGGGCTTCATACAATCTGACTTCATGGTCTCAAGCACATCACCGGAGAGTCCCACTGCGAGGAATATACCACCGGGATGGCCCCATCCACTAGTCTAGACCAAGACAAGAAAAATACAACACGCATGAGGGAGCTCAACCTCTAACCAACATGCCTTGCTTTGTCTAGAACAGGGAGAAACAATAAAAATAAACAAACAACCTAATCTAGACACCACAAACAAACAAGAGGGAGCTAACCTCAAACCTCACAAACAACTTCTACAAGCATCTAGACTAATCTACAAACAACTAAACAAACAAGCAAGCAACACACACTCACAAGAGAGAGTATCACTCAACCTCTTGTGGTTCAACAATCAATAATATCTAAACTAATAAACTAAATCTAAACTACACAACAAACAACAATCAAAACGTGCATATTAGCAACATACACTCATCCGGGGCCCTGCATAAAAACGGTTAGTATATGCCCCGGGTCTTAACTTAAGACCCATGGTATTAACCTCCAAACCTGTATAAATAAACACAAGAAAAGTATCTAGGGACCTCACCTGAATTACTCCTAAAGGACTACCTAAAACCTCCAAAAAACTCCTAAAAACGCTAACTAAAAACAAACCAAAAACTTTTCTAAAAACTAGATTTCTCTCTCTAAACTCACCACCTCTCTCTCTCTCTAAGGTTCACTCTCAATTTTGGGATGAAAAAATGAAGGAGAGGGGGTTGGTATTTATAGGCAAAATGGGGTGGGGTTGGTTTGGACAAGTGTGGATGGCATGGGAAGTTATGGAGAAGTGTCTCACCAAAGAATGTCATGCTTGCAAGTGTCCACCTTCTAGAACCTCCTTAGCTTTGTCCCCAAGTTTTGAAAACTTTGAAGGTAAGTTTCTTCCTTCTAGAAGCTCGAAATCTTGGGCGCTAAGTTTCCTCCTCCTCCAATAAGAAGCCACCATGTGTACATCGCCATGTCATCATCTTTGGCCAATAAGATTTTGCCACATCATCACTCTTTGCCATGTCAGCCACTCCTTGCCATGTCAGCCACTCCTTGCCATGTCAGCCACTCCTAAAACTCAACTTAAAATACAAACTCCTCCTTTCTTAATTTCTTAGAAAAGGCTTCTACTTCTTGGCTTCAAAATATTCAATCTCCAAATTTTTGGTTTTTACCGATTTTTATCGACCATCGACCATTTTCCTTGACCATCTACCAAGTAGTCTCGACCATGACCATTCCTTGGCTCGTCCAACTCATGGTCAAAACCTTGACTTTCTTATTCTTGGTATAGGTCATTACATTCTCCCCCTTATTAGAATTTGTCCCCGAATTCTATAAGGTCGTCGACATTCCTGCTCCAACTTCGAAGAACTCTGTGTAGTTTTGTCAAAATCTTTCTTCGTCCTCCCAAGTGATCACTAGACGATTCTACTTTCCCCAACACACTTGGATTTGAGGTATCTCTCGGTTCTTCAGTCTCCTAAGTCTTCGCTCTCCCAACCTGATCGGTTCTTCTGGATAGGTAAGGTCTTTTCTTAACTCCGGTATCCTCTTTGGTTCCATTGAGTTTGGGTCGTGGACGTGCTTCATCAACATAGATACATGAAATACAGGATGTAAATTCATGTATTTAGGTAACTCCAATCGGTAAGCTACTTCTCCAACCCTTCCAATGATCCGATATGAACCAATGAATCGAACTGCTAGCTTCCCGACCTTTCCAAATTAATATTTTCCTTTATGAGCTGATACCTTCAAGTAGATCATGTTTCCAACTGCAAATGCCACTTCTCTTCTTCCCTGGTCCGCGTACTTCTTCTATCGATCATGGGCCTTCTTCATGTTCGTCTGAATGACTCTAAGCTTCTCCAACGTCTCTTCAATGATTCCTGGTCCAAACAGTCTTCTTTCTCCGACCTCCGTCCAACATAAGGGTGTTTGGCACGGTCTTCCATATAAGGCTTCGTAGGGTGACATAGCAATACTAGCATGGTAACTATTGTTGTATGAAAACTATACCAAAGGTAGGTAGTGCTCCCACGTACCTGCCCAATCTAGTATGCACAGTTGAAGCATATCCTCTAATGTTCGGATAGTCCTTTCAGTCTGCCCGTCGGTTTCCGGATGAAAAGTTGTACTGATGTGCAGCTCAGTCCTTAAGGCTCCTTGCAAGGCTCTCCAGAAAGCTGCAGTGAACCTTGGATCTCGATCAGACACGATATTAGCTGGTACACCGTGAAGTCTGACAATCTGGTCGATGTAGAGTTCGGCAAGTGTCTCCGTCTTGTCCGTTTCTCTTATTGCTAAAAGATGTGCTACCTTGGTCAATTGGTCTATGATTCCCCAAATAGCCTTATTCGACCTTCCTCATGCCACTGGTAATCCAGCTATCAAGTCCATTGATACTGAATCCCATTTCCATTCCGGTACTGGTAGACTTTGAAGTAATCCACCGGTACCTGATTTTCGGCCTTGATCTGCTGGCACACCTAGCATTGAGCAACCCACTTTGCAACTGCTCTCTTCATTCCCGGCCAATAATAGAATCTCTTGATGTCTCTATACATCTTCGTATTTCCTGGGTGAATGCTCAGAAGAGATTGATGGGCTGTCTTGAGAATTTCTTCCCGAAGTCCTCCTCCTTTCGGTACTGTGATCCTTCCATTGAGTAACTACGTTCCATCCTCTGCTACATGGTAGCCACTTGCATTGGCTCCATCTTCCTCCTTCAGTTGATCCACCATTTTCTTCAGATCTTCATCTTCTGCTTGAGATTGTCGGATGCGCTGGACGAGACTAGCTTGATTCACTGCCATCATTCCCAACGGCTCACTAGTAGGGATGTTAATATGGGTAATTACCCATGGGTTTACCCAAATCCACTAATAATGGGTTGGATTTTTACCCCACCTAAAATTAATTGGGTCAAACATGAATATAATTTTCTAAACCCATATTTTTGTTGGGTAAAGACAAAAGGGCAATGGGTATCCATAGGCTTTTGAAAATATTTATATATATTTTCACAATTTTAAACAAATTATATAAAAATTCTAAAAATGAGTTTTTTCACCAAAACCACAAAAACAATAAAAACGAATTTTCACAAATACCGAAAAATGAGTTTTCCCGTAAAAACCGCAAATAAGAGGTTTCCGGCCAAAACCGGAAAAATGAAGTTTCTGGCCAAAACCACAAAATCGAGGTATCCGATCAAAATCGCAAAAACGAGTTTTTTCCGCCAAAACAAGTTTTCCCGCCAAAACCGCTAAAAATGATTTTTCTGCAAAAACGTTCTCCCGCCAAACCACAAAAACAAGCTTTTAGCGAAAACAGCTAATTCGAGTTTTCACTCAAAAACGTTTTTCCGCCAAAACCGCAAAAACAAGGTTTTCCGCCAAAACCGTGAAAATGAGGTTTTCCGCCAAAACTGTGAAAATGAGGTTTTCCGCCAAAATCGTGAAAATGAGGTTTTCCGCCAAAATCACAAAAATGAATTTTCCCGTCAAAAACGCAAAATAAGTATTTTCTGAAAAAAACCATAAAACAAGATTTTTCACTAAAACCGCAAAAAATGAGTCTGCAACAACATTGGCCTTTCATGGGTGGTACTGAATTTGGACATCGTAATCCGCAATGAACTCCATCCACCTCCTTCGTTGTAGGTTGAGATCTGCCTGAGTAAAAAGGTATTTAATTTTTTTGTGGTCAGTAAATACTTGACCTTTTCTCCATATAGGTATGATCTCCATATCTTCAGTGCAAAAACAACCGACGCCATCTCCAAGTCGTGCATAGGATATTTCTCTTCATGTTTCTTCACTTGTCTTGAGGCATAGGCAATGACCTTGATTTCTTGCATCAATACACATCCAAATCCTACCCGTGATGCGTCTGTGTACACATCATAGGTCTTACCCGGCGGAGGCAAAGTAAGGACTGGTTCTGTTATCAATGCTTCGTTAAGCTTGCTGAAAGCTTCTTCAGCGTGCTCGTCCTAAACGAATGGTACATCCTTCCTGGTTAGTTTGGTCAATGGTTTGGCTATGGACGAGAATCCTTTGACGAACCTCCGGTAGTAGCTGGCCAACCCAAGGAAACTTCGGATCTCTGTGACTGTGTTTGGTCGAGGCCATCCTTCCACTACTGGTATCTTCTCTGGATCTGCTGAAACTCCTTGCTCGGATATTCTATGACCCAAGAAACCAATCTCTCGTTTCCAAAAGCGACATTTGCTAAACTTAGCAAATAGCTTCCTTTCCCTTAATCTCTCGAGCACCTTCCGTAGATGCTCCTTATGCTCCTCCTCACTCTGTGAATAGATCAGTATGTCATCTATGAACACAATCACAAACTGGTCGAGGTAGTCATGGAACACCTCGTTCATTAACCTCATGAAGAATGCTGGTGTGTTGGTTAACCCAAACGGCATCACTACAAACTCGAACTGCTCGTACCGAGTGTTGAATGCTGTCTTCATCACATCCGCCTCCGCTATTGGAATTTGATGATATCCTGAGGCTAAGTCTATCTTCGAGAACCAATTTGCTCCTCTCAGTTGATCCAAAAGTTCATCGATCCTTGGTAGGGGATACTTATCCTTGATCGTGACATTGTTTATTCCTCTTTAGTCGATGCACAACCTCATGCTGCCATCTTTCTTCTTTACAAATAGGACCGGAGCTCCCCAAGGTGAAGAACTCAGTCGAATGAAGCGTTTGTCCAGTAGATCTTCCAACTGATTCTTGAGCTCTGCTAAGTCGGCTGGTGCCATTCGGTAAGGAGATTTGGCAATTGGTGCTGCATTTGGTTCCAAGTTAATGGTGAACGGATTGCTCCTAGGTGGTGGCAACTCTGTTAACGCCTGGAAGACATCCACAAACTCTTCGACCACCGGGATGTCTCTTATCTCCAACTCCTTCCCTGAATCTTCTCCAATATAGGTGAGTGACACCAAGTAGACCTCGCCGTCTTCTAATGCCTTCTCTGCTCTCATTGCTGTTACATACATTGCTGAAGTGCTTGGCCTGATTCCATGGTAAGTTAACACTGCTTGCTGACCATCTTCAATCCACACTCTACCCCTTGCACATTCCAACCATGCCTGATTGCTTGATAACCAGTCCATCCCCAAAATGACCTCATGGTTTTCTAAGGGTATTTCTATAAGGTTGGCTAAAAGGGTTCCATGGTTTAAAACAATAGGGATGTTAAAAAGGGTTTTCTCGGCTTTTAGGGTTTGGCCTCCAGGGGTTCTCACTAACATCTCACTCTCACTCTCGGGAAAGGTCCTAAAAATCTAGAGGCTACACTAGGGTTTATAAAACTATTGGTGGCTCCTGAATCAAACAAAACTAAGGCAGGGGTTCCACCAACCAAAGTCGACCCTAGAATAAAAATTAACGCAATAGCATTCACCTAGAATGCTAACACTACAACTACTAATTACTAACTACAAACTAAAAACTACTAACTAAACAAGCAATAAATTAAACACACAAAAGAGAGAGTTAGCACACATACAAACCTGTCACAGGACCCCTCGACAGTCCTAGAGCACTAGATGGATTTCCTTCTCCATCCAGGGCATAAACTCTTCCACCAGGTACAGGTTGCGCAATCGAGCGTTCATTGGTCGGTCGGGTCGGCTGGGTACGAACGAATGCTCCTCGTCCTGGGTCTGGTCGACGTACAATGCACTCATTAGCAAGATGACCTTTCTCTCCACACTTGAAGCATGTCATTGTCGCCTTCCAATATGGTCTCTCGGTTGGTGCACTAGTACACTCACTAGAAAAGTGACCCATTCGACAACACGTAAAACACTTCATCTGAGCCTTGGGCCTTCCTTGTCTTTTGAACTGACTCTTCCTTCCTTTCCTCTGGTTGATTCGAAACCTATCCTCTCTTGATTGACTAGACTGCGGTTTGAAATTTTGTCCGACCATATGCATTGACCTACGTTCTGCTGTCACCATTTCCTCTATGTTGACTGCCTTCTTGACCAACTCGAACAAACTCTTGAAGTTGGCGGCCTGTAGACGACTCTCAATCTCTGGTTTGAGACCACGCAAGAATTTGCGAACTAATATTGCTTCATCTTCACTCCCATAGTGGACATATCGACTCAGCTTGAGAAATTCAGCTTCGTACTCCCTTACACTCCTTCCTCCTTGCTCTAATCGACGAAAGGCTTGTTCCATCCTATCTCTAGCTTCTGGTGGAAAATACTTCCTCTGGAACTCCTTCTTGAATGTATCCCAATTCATGTCTGCTGCTCCATGTCTTCGCGAAATGCTCTCCCACCATGCCATCACATCTCCCTCCAAATAGTATACTGCTACATCCTTCTTGAACTCGTCCGAACACTTGGTTGCTAAAAAGTTCTTCTCTACATGACGTATCCATGCTTCGGCCTTGAAAGTGTCTGCTTCTCATTCGAACCTAATAGTTCCCATACTCTTCATGGTAAGGACATACTTCAGGAAATCTGGTTGCGGTGCTTGATTTGCTTCTGAACTAGGGGTGACTTTGCTGGCCAAAACTTTGGACAAAAGGACATGCACCATGGAAAAAGTAGGATCCACTGGTCTATTCCCATCTGCTGGGGCTGGTACATCTGCTTTGGCTGGTCTTGGATTGTTTCTCCTCGATGTAGATCCTTTAGAATCAGCATGCGATGAACATGGTCGACGTGGTCCAACGAATGGTTCAGACTCGGCACGTTGAGTGTTGGCTGGTGACACGGATAACCTCCAAGCTTCAGGATTCACGTTCCCTTCGCTATGTGCTTGTTATACACCTTGTATTGGTCTTGGTCCACTATCACCGGTCTGGTTGGCTGAATCTGGGACGTTCCAAAAGTTGTGGTAGTTTGCGTACCTTGACCCATCATGACCCGACATACCGAACGACTCGCCTGCTCCTAATCCTTGGTTAGACATCTGCACGGCTAAAAGGGTTAAACCTAAACTAAGGACTAAACCTAATTATAATCCTAAAACTAAACCTAAACCTAAAACTAAACCTAATACCTAATACCTAAGCGGAACACACCAGTTTCCTAATGTGGCATAAGCGACTCCTTTTGACTCGATAAAACATTGAAAATGTTGAGGCTTATGAGCATGATCAGAAACCATGCTCTGATACCACCATTTGTAGCACCCCCAAACCGTCCTAGGGCGGACAAACCCAGAACAGCCCCGGATGTGTCACAAGTATAGCTCACCCGGTCGAATCGACCAAAGGTCGAGAACGAATCAGGACCCTCGACCAATCCGTCCAGGTTTGCTATGTCCTCGAAGACCACGGCCTAAGGCTTTGCAACCCGTACCACGGTCGACGAGTTGTGTCGACCCGGACTAGGTATATATCATTAGCACAACAACAACGAATATAAAACATTCATTTTATTAATGGTAGATGAATAAATTTACAAAATGTTATAAAATATCAGAGTTGCGCGCAAGGCCTAGAGCCAAAAGGAAAAAAAAAATAGAAAAGAAAATATACATCTAGAAAAACTAATCCTTGCTTTGCTTATGCCACCAAATCTACACCGGTTGCCTTGCGTTCCACTGCCTAAGCTTCCACCTACGGGTTACCTGCATAGTAGAAGAGCGGATGAGTAATCTAAATTACTCAGTGAGATCCTAAAACAACTAACCCTCCCCAGCCCAATCTCAAACAAAAAAAACAAACAATCGATCAAGCAAGCAAACAAGAAATCAAACAATAAAATAAAGAAGCTATGGGAGTTAGTCTCCCCACTAAGACCTAACTACAAACAAGCAATCTTGACTCGATCCTAGACTCAACAAAAAAAAAACAAACAAACTCGAGTACACCACAAAGGACGGGCGAAGCTACACATCCCCGGGATCCCTAAACACACGGAGCCCTGATCCCCTTCTGAAAAATCTCGACCACAAACACAAAAGTCACGTGGTCGAGAAACATCATGACCGGAGAGTCCCACCGCGAGGGATATACCACCGGGCTACATTGTCATGTAGCGCTTGTCCATAGGCGCGACCCACTTTACATTTGACAAGTCTTGAAGGGTAGGTCACTCCGTCATGAAGAATTGGGCTTCATCCAATCTGACTTCATGGTCTCAAGCACATCACCGGAGAGTCCCACCGCGAGGGATATACCACCGGTATGACCCCATCCGCTAGCCGAGACCAAGACAAGAAAAATACAACACGCATGAGGGAGCTCAACCTCTAACCATCATGCCTCGTTTAGTCTAGACCTGGGACAAACAATAAAAATTAACAAACAACCTAATCTAGACACAACCAACAAACAAGAGGGAGCTAAGCTCAAACCTCACAAACAACTACTACAAGCATCTAGACTAATCTACAAACAACTAAACAAACAAGCAAGCAACACACACCCACAAGAGAGAGTATCACTCAACCTCTTGTGGTTCAACAATCAATAATATCGAAACTAATAAACTAAATCTAAACTACACAGCAAACAGCAATCAAAACGTTCATGTTAGCAACATACACTCATCCGGGACCCTGCATAAAAACGGTTAGTATATTCCTTGGGTCTTCACTTAAGACCAATGGTCTTAACCTCCAAACCTGTATAAATAAACACAAGAAAATTATCTAGGGACCTCACCTGAATTGCTCCTAAAGGACTACCTAAAACCTCCAAAAACACCTAAAAACGCTAACTAGAAACAAACCAAAAACTTTTCTAAAAACTAGATTTCTCTCTCTAAACTCACCTCTCTCTCTCTCTCTCTCTCTCTCTCTCTCTCTCTCTCTCTCTAAGGTTCACTCTCGGTTTTGGGATGAAAAAATGAAGGAGAGGGGGTTGGTATTTATAGGCAAAATGGGGTGGGGTTGGTTTGGACAAGTGTGGATGTGCATGGGAAGTTATGGAGAAGTGTCTCACCAAATGTCATGCTTGCAAGTGTCCACCTTCTAGAACCTACTTATCTTTGTCACCAAGTTATGAAAACTTGGAAGGTAAGTTTCTTCCTTCTAGAAGCTCAAAATCTTGGGCGCTAAGTTTCTTCCTCCGCCAATGAGAAGCCACCATGTGTACATCACCATGTCATTATCTTCGGCCAATAAAATTTTGCCACGTCATCACTCCTTTCCATGTCAGCCACTCCTAAAACTCAACTTCAAATACAAACTCCTCCTTTCTTGATTTCCTAGACAAAGCTTCTATTTCTTGGCTTCAAAATCTTCAATCTCCAAATTTTTGGTTTTTACCGATTTTTATCGACCATCGACCATTTTCCTTGACCATCTACCAAGTAGTCTCGAAAATGACCATTCCATGGCTCGTCCAACTCATGGTCAAAGCCTTGACTTTCTTATTCTTGGTACGGGTCATTACAATGACGTTGTAGATGGTTGGGTGGTCGACGACCGCAAAGTCAACGATTTTCGTGACTTCCTTTGCCATGACTGGGAATTTGACATATCCGAGAGTCATCGACGTTATGCCCAAAAAAACGGTTAACGATTTTGGCGTTGGTATGAATTATCCCAGCTTGACGTTTATCCTTTTAAGAGTGTCACAGAAGATGACGGTGATTGTGCTTCCCATGTCCACGAGGATTCTGGCAACTTTGAGATCCTTGATTATGAGATCGATAAATAGTGGGCTTCTAATGGGCTGGTCGATTCCACGAGCTTCCTCTTCTTCGAAGGTGGCAGCTCTGTTTGGAACATTGGGGGTGGAGACCAGCTTGGCCAGCTTTTGCTTGACTCAGCTTTCCGTTGATAGGAATTGATCGACGAGAACATATCACTGTAATACTGCGATCCTTGATGATCATGTTTACTCTGCGACAATTGTTGTAGTTGTCCTTTTCGTCTTGTATTCTTGCACGTTTTTCGGCCTGACTGATTTCCCAGAGAAGAGTTCTCCAATTGCGGCATGCTTTGCCCCGAGAACTTTGTAGTTGACGGTTGTGTGGCCTCGGTTCTGGTGGAAGTCGCAGAAGGTGTTCTCATCGTAATTCAAATTTTGAGTCTATGTGTTACCCGTTGATCGCCCCTGTTCCGATCCGGAGTTGATGGCATAGTTATGCGCTCCCTGGAGATCTTCTCCCTTGTTCCCTTGTGATGGACGTACATGTAGTTACGAGGGTTTTTTCGGCTTCTGGTCTGATGCCGAATCTTTCGAGGACGTCTTCATCGGCTTATGCTTTTGCGATAAGACCTTGGTCTCTTCTTTGATGATGATGTAGTCTGTGGCTTTGTGGAGTACATCTTGGATCGTGGGCGGCTTCTCGAGGGTTATCCACTTCCTGAATTTGACTTGTACCAGAGCGTTTGGCGGAGTGCGCCTGTGGACACTTTGTCACTTATTCGGCTAACTCTAGACATGACAATTTTGAATCTGTTCATGAAGTCGCGGAGAGGTTTGTCTTCCTTTTGAGCCAGGCTGCAGAAGTCAAAATTGGAGGTTTCTTGTTCTATGAACATAAAGTATTGTTTTAGAAACTCCGAAGCGAGTTGGCAGAAACTTTCGATGGAGTTTCGCCTATTTCGGGAGAACTATTCGAGCGCTGCTCCTTGGAGGTTCTCCACGAAGAGGCGACACTAAACCTGCGCCTCTTTCATTCTTTCTAAATTTTGCCCTACCCATCGTGATCTGGAAGGCTTGTATGTGTGCCATGGGATTATTCGTTCCGTTGTAGGTGGGTACCTTGATCTTTCCAGGATCCGATACTTTGGTATCAGTGAAACGAGATGTGAAGAGTATTTTCAAAGCTTCCTCGAGCAGTCGATCGATTTCGGGTGCGGCCCTAGTAGCGTGGTGAATTTGAGATTTGACCACACTTACTTCCACGGCCGTTTTTTGATGAAGCATGGAACCACAAATTTCCCAGGATCACTTTTCTTCTTCAGACAAGTCCAATGTTTCATATTTTCTCTGAGATGATTGAACATGATCTCCATATCATCGTCTTTCTCCCTTGTTTCCCTGAAAAAGATCCACAACCTGTGAGTATAATAAGCTACGTCAAAAGAAGTATGTAAAAGAACTTTGAAAACTCTTTTTGTAAAGCTATCCATCTCTTTTTCATTAGCTTCTCTTCGTTGATGTTTGGGGATCTTTTGCTTCCTCTTGGAGTGTCCCTCATCTTCTCTATCAAAATCCATAGCTTCAAACGCGTCAGTACTTTGTTCTGAAACTGTCATGGTTGGACGCACAATTGAATTCACATTGATGCCTAGCAGTCAAGCCAGCTTTCTCATCTGTCGATCGATGCTCAGGTCGCATTGTCGATCGATAACCCTATCTCTTTGTCGGTTGATTCTTTCGTGTAGGTGTCGATCAACATTTGTCGATTAGACGAAGCTACTGACACTACAGGAATAATTTTCGATCGATGCTCATCGCTTGGTGTCTATCAACACCAATGAGAACTACCGAATGACAAGGAAATTTCCACACAAAAATCTCCTTCTTGGAGCTTTTTCCTCTTAACTTCCTGCCAAAAGTCATCATCAATCAATGCATTGACGTGGTGCTTATGTCCAGACTATATTTTCTCCTTTATCTTTTATCCTGCTGCATTACGCAGATGACCGTCGAGGTCATGCATGTGTCCATTCTCATCCCGGATCAATATTAAATTCACAATCATCTTAACTCGTCTGCTTCTGTCGATTGATGCGGGTTAGTTGCTGTTGATGGGTGCTATATGATCAGTGTCGGTCGATGCTCGAGTTCTGATGTTAGTCGATCGTATCAGTGTCTATTGACGTGGTATTGGTGTTGTCGATCGATGCTTGTCATCTTTCTTTGCGGATCGTACGTTGGAGTTTGTAGGGTAAGAGAATAATAGTTCTTGTCCTTTTTTGCTTCTAGTATGTCTTTTCATGCACTTGAAAAACAAAGGAAAAGAATAATTTAGTAACTTGAAAGTAGTAGCAAACCTAGAATAAATCTTAGATATTAAATCCAATGACGATCAATGTCCCCGGCAACGGCGCCAATTAGACATGGTGTGTTTTGTTGCTCTAGCAGGGTATAAATATCCTAAAAATTAACTATGAAATTAATGCTAATCTTAACACACAAATAATACTCTTGCCAAGAGAAATCAGGTGTAGTACTTAGGGATCGAATCCACCGAGAGCAATGACACACAATAGATTTCTTATTTCTAAAGACTAAGCTAGGTGAATATATATATATATATATATATATATATATGTCGGTAGTGATTGATTAATTAAGGAAATATTCCTTATCAAGAAGTGGAGATGCAAATATGGAAATATTCTAATAATGCGAAAATATTAATTATAGGGAATAGGAAGCACAAAAATGCTAGATCAAGGGTTTCAAGCCTTATAGATTATAGGGAATAGGAAGCACAAAAATGTAAATATTATAGAACTCAAATATTAACTATTCTGACCCTTTTAACTCCAACTCTCGTATGCAAGCAAAAGGAAAGACCATTGATCAACAGCTAAGGCCTGATGTCGATCGACGGTGAAATCAGAAGGAAGTGTGAACGAGATTTGATAAGTCCACCAGACTTATTAGACCAGCTCTTGCATGCTCCTAACAGCCTAGTTCAATGGAGTCTATTATGGCACAAAACCTACTCTCGTAGTCGTCTATGTCCTACTTTTGAGATTCTAGTTAGCTACTCGAAAATGCAAGCATGAAGCACAACTCAATTTCTGGGTATTAACTTAACCTAGAAATCCTACTTTTGGTCTACTCCATGATTGCTATCTATCAACCCTAAATCTAGTTTATAACTACGCATACATAATGAAAGAAAGAACAATAGTCTGAATATAATGCATAGATAAAATATTGGGGTTCCAATACAAATCACTCTAAGGAGTTATGAATCTCCTCCCCTAAAAACCCTAAAACTATAATAGAAAACTAGAACTCTTTGTTGCACTCTAGCATCTCCTCTTTGTCTCATTACATAAGGCATAAATATAAAATCGTAAAACTTAGGTCAAAACTCATCCAGGGCTCTAACTTGGGCTTTGAATCGGTTGTCTGCGATTTGGACGTCGATCGATGGCAAGTGTGCAGCATCAATCGACCTTGGTCTTTTAACATCGGTCGAATCCAAGGTTGTGCCGTCTATCGACGACAGTCTTGTACTTCGACTACTCAAATGGTCAGCTACAGATTCTTCTCCCCTAATTACTCCAAAAGCTCCAAGTATCTCCATATATCTCCAAAACGTTCCTGGACCTGTAAATAGTCCAAAACATAGCCTATATACACATAATAGACCTCAAATAGAGCCTCAAACATGGCCTAAAACTTGTAATGAATAGGCTATATCATCGATCCATATTTTCCGATTTGGGTTTCAATCTCCTTATCGTTGATTTTACAAAAACAAATAAGTACCTTGTCAAAAGCCTTTTGTCTTGTTAGGAATAGCCAAGGGCGGTCTGGAGATGCCAATGGCGATCAGGAAGACTCATAGGGTGATGAGGCTTTTGTGAGAGGTCATCGGCGATGATATTAGAGAGAGAGGACAGTGAGATCATGTATATAGTAAGAATATCGATTCTTCTTGATTTCTATTCTTTTCCGTCTGCGTTTAGGCTGAAGCTTGTCTGGCGGTTTTTGTTCGTCGATCCATATTTTCCGATCTGCGTTTCAATAACCGTATCGTTAGTTATACAAAAACAAATAAGTATCTTTTCGAAATCCTTTTGTCTTTTTGGGAATAGCCAAGGGCGATCAGGAGATGCCAGTGGGGATCAGGTAGACTTGTAGGGGGGTGAGGCTTTCGTGAGAGGTCATAGGCGATGAAATAGAGAGAGAGGACAGTGAGATCATGGATATAGGCTGATGGGCGAAGTCCACTTCTCAGCTCTCGCTCTATCTCTTTCCTTCTCTAAGAGTATTTTGCACGATCTTTTTTTGACTTCCAAAAGTTTGTCGACATGTTTTCGAATTTCATCGACGAGAATCGTTTTGCAAATGTGGTGAAATTTACTCTAAAAAGGCTGTATTGTAAAATAGTGTATTGTTTAACTTTTCAAATTATGTTTCAAAAAATATGGCCGAGTTTAATTTTCAAAAGTTGTTTCGTAAAAAGTTGTCAAGCGTAGTTTTACGAAAGTTATTCTGCAAAATGTTATCGAGTTTAACTTTACGAAAGTTATTCCGTAAAGATGTTTTTTAGTTTTACCGTGCAAGCCAGATAAAGCATCATAGTAGGTTGGGCTCATTCTCGTCTAAAATTATAAGTGGCCTTCGGCCGCATTTTAGACCTCTTCGAAACGTTTTCTGACTTAGGCATTTTTTAGATTTCTTTCGGAGAAATAGCTTTTCATACGACGTTGGTTTCTGTACTGTTGGTTTGGCTAAATAATGGAAGCGTTCGTATATTTGTGATTAATGGTTTTGAGTTATCCGTTATCTTTTTATATGATTAATTCAAAGTTTTTACGAGATGGCAAGTCCTTGCTAATTTATCGCAAAACTTCAACGAAAACTCCAATCGAGACCAGATGGGAAGCAGTTCGGTCACAAACTGAAGGTGAGACTGATCGTCCATGGGCGGCAAGTCGTTGAGTGTCTCTCATCGCCCGTGGGTGGCAAGATGTTGAACATATCTCATCATCCACGGGCGAAAAGACTTAGGGCCCGTCTCGTCACCCTTGGGAGCCGAGACGTAACTAACTCCTAGGATGCTTCTCTGGAACGTATGGATAGATCCTTGCACAAACGAGCCGAAGACTCAATTTTACCAAGGTTTGCGGATCGATTGGTGACACAAAGAGTTGCGGATGGATTCCTTGATACTCCTATGAACTAGATCGGATATGACACACCAAACTAGAACCCTTAGTCGTCGAATATGACTCACCAGAAATCTCTCACACTTGACAAAGAGAAGAGAGAAAAGAGAAGACAAAAGGTATAGATAAAAGTCTGCTTGTCTACGGAATGAGGGTTGCAAGTTTTTAGATAGAAAAACCAAGGAACACGCTCCTTAGGTTTCGAAATATCATGACATAATAACTATAGTTTAAAACATAACATAAGATATATAGATAGAGTAGTCTTCTTAGGCTTGGACCGACATTAGAACCTAGGAAATGTGTAAAGCAGCTTGTGTCCTCGTTAAAAACCTTCCTCCGTAAAATCTCTTTGGACAAAACCGAGAGCAAGGAAAAGATCTCACACAAGTACTATGCCTAAGTAATAATTCAGCTAGATGAGGAGGTAGCTTGAATGGTAATCAAGGTATCTCGGATCATCAAGGATTGTCCAAGACCTTCTTCTTGTTTCCATACGATTCTAAGTAATCCATCAATGGCTCCATTTAGTTTATTGGTTCTAGAATGTGTCATAGGACCTTCTGGAATGGCTAAGGCATCTTCATCAGCTGGTTGGTACATGGGTACATTCTTGGATACATCATCTTCCTTGTTGAGCTGGTCCATGATCACACCATCCTCTCCCACTTGAAAAGGATTTGTCCTCAAATCTGGTTCATCTGCCACAGAAGGAACCAAATCAGTAACATTGAAGCTATTAGATACATCGTACTTACCTTCGACGTCCAGCTTGTAGGCATTGTTGCTGATTTTCTTAATGATCTCGAATGGACCATCAATCCTTGAAATTAGTTTGGACTTCCTTTCATATGGAAATCTCTTCTTTCTAAGGTGAACCCACACTTTGTCACCTACTTCAAAGACCATCTCCCGCCTTCCTTTGTTTGCTTGTTTAACATACTGCGTGGTCTTTTCTTCAATATTGCGCCTTGCTTGTTCATGGACCTGTTGCACCATCTCGGCTTTCTTCTTGCCATCAAGACTAACTATTTCACACTCAAGTAAATGCAGTAGATCCAAAGGAGAGGTGGGATTGAACCCATAAACAATCTCAAAAGTTGAAAACTTAGAAGCATAATGCATAGTATGATTGTATGCAAATTCACAATGAGGCAAATAGTCTTCCCATGATTTCAAGTTCTTTTTTATGAATGCATGTAAGAGAGTTCCTAGTGCCCTATTAACTACCTCAATCTGTCCATCAGTTTGTGGATGGAAAATAGTAGAAAACAACAACTTAGTGCCTAGCTTAGACCAAAGCGTCTTCCAGAAATAACTATGAAATTTAACATCTCTATCTGACACTATAGTTCTAGGCATGCCATGAAAACAGACTATCTCCTTAAAGAACAGTTTGGCTACATGTAATGCATGATCAGTCCTATGTCAAGCTATGAAATGTGTCATTTTAGAAAACCTATTTACCACAACAAAGATAGAATCCTTTCAAGTCTTAGTTCTAGGCAGTCCTACAATGAAGTCCATAGAGATATCATTCCACGGATGATAAGGAATGGGTAATGGAGTGTAGAAACCATGGGATTGGACCTTAGACTTAGCTTGCTTACAAGTTGCACATCTTCCACAGACTCGTTCAACATCTCTCTTCTTGTGCGGCCAAAAGAAGTGATCCTGCAAGAACTTAAGAGTTTTGGCAATTCCAGAATGCCCCATTAGACTTCCTCCATGGGATTCCCTGACAAATATATCTCTAAAAGAACAATTAGGTACACAAAGGCGATTGTCATAGAATAAGTACCCATCATGCCAAAAACGTGACCCGTAGAACCTTTTCACAAGATTTATAGGCTTCTTTGGAGTTATGATCATTTTCATACATGTCTTTGAGCTGTTCAAAGCCTAATAACTTAGCTTCTAAAGAAGTCAAGAGAACATACCCTCTAGATAGTGCATCAGAAACTATATTCTCTTTACATTGTTTGTATTTGATGACATAGGGAAATGTCTCAATAAACTCAACCCATCTTGCATGTCTTTTGCTAAGCTTACTTTGTCCTTTTAGGTACTTGAGGGACTCGTGGTCAGTGTGGATGACAAACTCTTTAGGCCATAGGTAGTGTTGCCATGTTTGCAAGGCTCTCACAAATGCGTATAGATCCTTATCATAGGTAGCATAGTTGAGAGTGGATCCTCCAAGTTTCTCACTGAAATATCCTATAGGTTTCCTATCCTGCATCAACACAGAACCAATACCAATTCCTGAGGCATCACATTCAATTTCAAACGTTTTAGAGAAATCATGAAGTATAAGGAGAGGATACTGAGTAAGCTTCTCTTTAAGTGTTTGAAAGGCAGTTTCTTGTGCTTCGTTCCATTTGAATCCAACATGTTTCTTCATCACTTCAGTCAGAGGGGCTGCTATGGTGCTAAAATACTTCACAAATCGTCTATAGAAGCCAGAAAGCCCATGGAAACTCCTTACTTCTCCTACTGTGGTTGGACTTGGCCAGTATTTGATAGCTTTAATTTTCTCCTCGTTCACCTTAACTCCATCTGCACTCACCACAAATCCTAGAAAGACCAAGTTATCCATGCAGAAGGTGCACTTCTTTAGATTGGCATAAAGCTTTCCATTTCTTAAAACATCAAGAACGGCCCTAAGATGACCTAAATGATCCTCAAACTTTTGCTATAAACTAGGGTTTCATCAAAATAAACCACAACAAAAATGCCAATGAAAGACCTAAAGACATGGTTCATCAGTCTCATGAATGTACTAGGTGCATTTGTTAATCCAAATGGCATGACTAACCATTCGTATAGACCATGTTTAGTTTTGAATGCAGTTTTTCATCCATCACCCTCTTTCATTCTAATTTTATGATATCCACTTTTTAAATCTTTCTTACAAAAGATGCTAAAACCATGCAACTCATCAAGCATATCATCTAATCTAGGAATAGGGTGACGATGCTTCATTGTTATGTCGTTGATTGCTTTACGATCAACACACATGCGCCAGCTACCATCCTTCTTAGGTACAAGAAGAACTGGAACTGCACATGGGCTCAAGCTCTCTCGGATGTGGCCCTACTCCATTAGTTCTTCTACTTGCCTTCGCAACTCCTTAGTCTCCACTGGATTGGTTCTATAAGCTGGTCGGTTTGGAAGTGTTGAACCAGGGAAAAAGTCTATCTGATGTTGTATCCCTCTTATTGGTGGGATACCTATAGGACTATCTTCTGAAAAGACATCATCAAATTCCTGTAAAAGAGACACAAGTTCACTCGGATACACCGGTGCAAGTTCAGTAACTTTCAAGAGTGTTTCTTTAAAAAAAGTAAGAGAACAGGTTGTTTAAAGTAGAGAGTTCTTTTGATATCACCCAACTTGGCATAGAAGCTTTGTTGCTTGTTTTGGATGGGTGTGAGGTCGATCTTCTTCTTTTTCTGAAGTTGTAGTTGGTCGAGGTGAACTTCCTTAGGAGTTAGAGGCACAAGTACTGTCTTTCTTCCTTTAAATTCAAAGGAATGCTTGTTAGTGTATCCATCATGTACCACTCGCCTATCTGATTTCCATGGCCGTCCAAGGAGTATATGGCCAGCTTCCATGGGTAGGACATCACATACAAATTCATCTTCATACCGACCAATAGCAAGAGGTACCATGACCTGATTAGATACCTTCATTTCACCCTCCTCACTAAGCCATTGCAATATGTATGGCTTAGGGTGTTTCTGAACCTTTAATCCAAGTTTCCTCACCATTGTCTCACTAGCCACATTGACACAACTCCCTCCGTCTACGATTAGCCTACATACCTTCCCTTGGACCAGACATCTTGTGTAGAAAAATTTCTCTCGTTGCCCAAGTTCTTCAGTCTTAGATTGCAAACTCAAGTTCCTCCTACCAACCAACAACTTCCCCTGGATAGGCTCTTCTTCATACTCTTCTTGAGAGTTGATCTTCCTTTCTATCTCGACCTCAGCCTCAGATTCAAACTCGCCATTTTCAAGAAGTATCAACACTCTTTTGTTGGTACAGTCATTAGCATAGTGTCCTCTTCCTTGGCAATTGAAACACTTAACATCCCTAGTCCTTGAACTGGTTGCCTCGGCCTTTCCTTTGTCCTTGCTAAAGATGCTACTTGGCTTTGATTCTTCCTTCTGTTATGGCTTGCTTTCTTTGGGAAAACTTGGTTTCTCTTCTTTATAAATTTGAAACCGTGTGGTTCCATAACGGGATCGAGAGTGAGTCTTCCTCTTAAGTTTTTTGCTCCACAAGAATAGCTTTATGAAGCATTTCTTCTATTTCCACAGTGTTGCATCTCCACACTATCTTGTATCTCTCGGTTAGGTCCTCCTAAGAACTGTACCAGTGTAGCCACCCTATCTTCAGATATAAAAGCTCTCAACATCAACAGCTCCATTTCTTGGTAGTACTCTTCTACACTCTGTGAACCTTGTGTGAGCTTCCTTAGTTTTTGGTGGAGGTCACGGTGGTAGTGGCTTGGTAAAAACCTCTTGCGCATGATAGACTTCATCTCTTGCAAGACTCAACTGGATACTACTGATTACGCCTTCTATTGGTAACCAAATGATCCCACCAACTTAGAGCATAGTCATAGAACTCAGTTGCAGCAATCTGATTCTTGTTGGCTTGAGTCTATTGCTGACTGTTGAATACGAGTTCAATCTTCTTCTCCCATTCGAGGTAAGCATCAGGATCAGCCTTCCCATGGAAAGGAGGGATCTTTAGCTTTAGACCAGCTAACTCATCTCTTTGGTTCACTCTACCTTCCTGTTCACGCATTTGCCTCCTTTGGCTTTGCTAGAAGAAGAGCTATGGTGCTCATAGTAGTTGTCAGTCTCATCAGTCCCAACATGTTCTTTTCGAGTTTGGTTTGGCCTTTCCCTTCTTGTTCATTGATATTGCTTTGACCAGTAACTTGTCTGATCTCTTGTCTAAGCTCATCTCGCAACTCCTTCATCAACTCACTCATGGTTGATATCATGGTCTGAATAAGTTGGTTGGTCATGGCTCCCATCAACAGCTTGTTTCTCCTCATAAGCGGCTTCTTCATCCGATTCATTCCCCATTGTTACCTGAAACAAATCAAACACTCAACCAGTAAAATATTCAAGGAAAGTAATACTACTCGACACAAGATATCCAAGGAAACTTGATCAGCAAGTAACAGAATTCAAATCGATCACACCAAAAGGATTGTCCGAAACAAGATCAAAAACAATCAGAGACAACAAACGATGGTGAATCTAACACGGATTGATGATCTATCAATCAAAGGAGTGGATCAATCACAAACAAAATTTTCAAAATCCGGATCAACCAAAATTGTGACGTATACAACAAGGATTAGAAAAGTTCACAATGATCTGAGATTAAAAACTTGTAAATCGATCAACTTTTAACGATATAATCAGAGATCTATAAATTTCAGAACAAGTTTAAGTGTAGATCAAACGATAATCTAAAAGAAACAATGGTCGATCACAAACAAAGAAGTAAATGAACCGATCAAAGATGAAATCGATGAACAAACGTTTAGATCAATCCGTTTTAACACTCAAACGATTAGATTAATCAATAGAACTCACAAGGATGAATAGATTAATCGACAAACTGTTGGGGTCAAAATGGGTTAAACGAAATCAACGTCAGAAACCTACCGAGAAAATTTTCCCTTTGTGTAAGAAAGAGATAATGTCTCGAAAAAGGGGAAACGGAGAAGATTGGGGTCGAATCTCGACTAACCACAAAGGAGCGGTCTGCACAGGTAAGTCATCAGAAAAAGTTTTTCCAAACACTATGGGTAAACGTATCTCCGAATGGCAATACGACAAAACGACTAGAAGACTAGATCATCTAACTCCCTGGACATAGAAGATGGCCGAGCAAGGCGTCCAAATTGTCGAACGGGTAAACCAAGCCACATGGACCGACCAACTCCCCCGTACAGACGGTACAAACAAGTCCAACTCACCATACGGGCGAGTTGTACGGCAAGGACCGACCAACTCCCCCGTATCGCGAGTTGGACGGCTCGGACCAACCAACTCGCCATACGGGCGAGTTGGGTTGCACAAGCACTCTGATTCGCTTGTTCGGAAACTCGGCTCAATCAATCCATTTTCACCTCATCCTCGTTAACTCCATCTTTTGATACTTTTTCGAACTTATCTTTTTCCGTCTCAATCAGGATTGACATTGGAATTTTACCAAACAAACTCGTTTTCTCGAGAAAGGATCGGATAAATCGTATGAGACGGTAATAGTTAACTAAACACCTAGCGGCGTACCTCCATACGAAAGATCCTAACTCTCGGATGACATCGTTGTAGCAATGCTCTTTCGATAAAATCATAGAAACGCCTAAGTCAGAAAACGGCCTAATGGAGTCTAAAGCTCGGCTAAAGTCCCATTCGCGATTTTATCGTAAGTCATGCCCAAACTTTGTGACGGTTTATCTTTTATTTTGCAGGAAGGGAAAAGTGTTAAGTTCGGAAGATAAATGTCAAGATCAGAGGATAAATGTTAAGTTTCCAAAGATAATCTTGAAGATTGAGGAAACAAAAGGAATATTTCGCGAATCGATAAATTCGACCAAGGTCAGATGGGTAAAAGAGCAAACTGCCTCTGGAGGAGTATATAAGGACTTCGAGGGTGATGGTGCAGAGCACACACGAAAATATCCACTCAAAGCAAACATAGCTTAGCACTTAGAGCATTTAGGCAACTTTGCGTTTTTGTTATTCGAGTTGCGACTCATCTAGGGTTTTGCAGTCTAAGGTTATTAGAAATAGGGATGTCGCCGACAGCTCTCATAGCCGAAGCTCCTATCATGTTGTAAACGCTGATACGCAAATTCAAAATAAGACATCTATTTGCCCTCTTTTTGATTCTTACTTTACTTTTCAATCTCTATTTCGTATTCTGACTGATTGGCGTGTGGTTTAGAAGAGATCTGTGACCTATGGGAAACTAGGGTCTACCCTGCATTCCTAATTCAACGGAAATCGACAGTGCGAATTTTGATTCCCATAGTTTGGCGCTAGAAGGAGGGGGGTCGGATTACTCTAACCCTTGGCCACAAAACGCCTGATCGAAACAATGTCTAGAAATACGAAAGACAATACAGCAGCTCGCAACAACGCTGGTAAAACAAATCCAGCAGTGACTTCTCCCGTTTCCAACGCTTATGCAAATGCTGCAGTGCTTGAGAATATCGAAAACCTAGTCGCGACTCTTCGCCACTGGCGTGGCACCAAAACAAGCTCGCGATTTCTCTCACTAAACAGAAAGGGTGACGATAAAGTCTATCAAACCCCGTAAAGTTCGTCTCATTACCGAGTTGGGAAAATCTAACCGCATGAGGGTTCGACGAAAAGAATCTTTTCGAAAACCTTTGGGAAAACTAAAACTTGCTCTCCCAGAAATTGCGGAAAAGCCCTAGATTTCTCACAGAGATAGGAAGCCCAGCAAATCGGGCGCACAACCCCCACTGCTGTACTTCCTTGAACAATTTCCAAAGAAACGAAGTTGATCTCTAGTGAATCACTCGAAACCTAAAACGACTGACAAAAACTAAACTAAGCAAACTGAGAGATCGTATCCCTCACTGCTAAAATGTTCTCTGAAACCTAAGTTTTTGTAAAGAGTCAAGTTTTGATTCTATGCAACATATTCAGTTAATTCTTGATGAGTATCACTTAAACTTACTTCGGAAAAACTACTCAAAATCCCCTCGGATCAATCCTGCGGACACGAGAAAATCTCCGATTAAGTAAGTAAAACTACTCGAAATCCCCTCGGATCAATCATGCGGAAACGAGAAAATCTCCGATTAAGTCAACTCATGATAATTAAGCTCATCACAACCAAAGATTCAGAGGCTAAAACATAGGTTTTCAAGAAAAACGGCTCTCGTACAGCAAAACAAGAAAACACACTTACATAACGACTTTCGTAAAATTAAACTTAGCAACATATTACGAAACAACTTTTGTAAAACTAACCTCATGAAATTTCGCGGAATAACTTTCGTAAAATTAAAGGTCAACAACATTTTCCGAAACAGCTTTCGTAAAATCAAATTCGATAATGTTTTATGGAACATCCTTTGGAAAGTTAAAAGAGTTAGCATTTTATGATACAACTTTCATAGAAAAAAATTGAAAACGTTTTCGAAACGACCGCACCAGCATACCATCCAAACTCGAGTTTGACTAGTCCAACTCGCCGAACGGGGGAGTTGGACAGTTCAAGCCGTGCAACTCGCCCATGGGGCAAGTTAGACCAATCCAACTCGCCAAACGGGCGAGATGGATAGTGCAAGCCGTGCAACTCACCCATGGGACGAGTTAGACCAGTCCAACTCGCCAAACGGGCTAGTTAGACCAGTCCAACTCGCCAAACGGGATCATGAAAAACAACTTTGCAATGCGGAAAAGAGAATGAGGAAAACACATTCCTCGTTCGGAAATATCACGAGTAATCTGCGAGAGACATTCTCAATTTAATTCTATTCCATTCACTCCTCGGAAAACTTATGCGAAACATCCTTCGGATAGCCACACCATGTTATGAAAAGAAAATTTTGGAAACGAACGTAGCAAGTTTTACAGAAAAGTACTTTGGACAATTGCGGATATCTAAAAACAAAGTCATATGACTAGTCTAAAAAAAAAACTAAAATTTATCTCTTCGCACTACGATAGTACAGATCTCATTCCTTAGCCATGCGGCTTGCTGGATTCTGCCTCCCATCTCCCTCAGTTTCACCCGAGCAAGCAATCATCTCGCATGGTTATTTATCGAGCCTATTAGGTTTTGTCTTCATCATACAAAAACTAAACAATTTCCGTACGACTATAGAAAGGAAAACTCCTACTTGGCCTGTCGAACTCGACAGACGCTCTTTGGCACTCAACCAATTACGCCTTCGGATAAAAATCCGAACTAGAAAGTTCTAAACTAACATGACCTTAATGTTAACAAGAACGTGCCATAGTCTATCCATGACCAAAAGCGTCCTCGCCTATTCGGGTTACCACATCCTTCAGACCGAGCCAAAATGTTTGAGCAACCACTGCTCCACCCAATCACTTAGCGGCAAAACGACAATCCAGGATTAATTTAAAAACACACCAAGTGAAAATAACTATCATATAAACCAGAATCGGAAATCATACGACAAATTCTTAATATCAAAACTTAGTCGTAACCACTGTACGGTTAACGGAAAACATGAACTTGTCGACAACCGACCAAGTTCAATATGTTCCGCATTTTACTCTAAACCCAAAGCGTTTTACAAGTGAAAAGCGGCACATAAGGAAAAAATCATAACAAAGCTCCTAAAGCTATACGAAGCATCCTTAACTATAGACGAAATAAGTCTCGGAGGCCACCTCTTCACAAAGCACAGTGAAGGAAGTCGCATATTCTCAGGGACAAATTTACGCAACCCATTGGTCCTAATTCCTCAAAAACAAAATGTTTCTTTTCCGTAAGGTTAAAACAAAAACCTTGCGATACCACACATCTTCAAGCTCGTTAACATTTCAAGAACGAAATGCAGCATACGAAAGAAAAACTTAACCTTCGACAGAACGAGACTTTGCTAACGCTCAGATAACTGTTTTTCGTCAAAACTTTCCAAAACGGAATGCTCGCCTTAAAAACAGTTCGTCCGCGACTATAAAACATACACGCCTCCTTAAACATGTATCCCTCGAGAAGGTTCAAAAACGATTATATCTACCATTAAGTTTGTTGCTGATCACTACAAACTCTTAACATCCTAAACAGACTAAGCCATCTCGTAGAGATAACTCTCAAACACCCGACACAAGGGTAATAGCGCTATAAAAGAAATCCGAAATTTTGGTTAGCACTTTCGGGAGACTTAAAAATTGTCCTCGAAGAGATGCTCGATTCCTACCATACAAGTCACATAAGCAGAGAACATATCATGGACTTTAAAGCGGGATGGAATCAGGTCGAAAGCGATACGGGAAACGTAAGCAAAAGTAGTCATCGCACCCCCTAAAACCGTGATTAGACCTAGGTCCTGCCCTAAGCCCAGCACACTGGTCTCTAACGTCTCAAGGCATGATATCAAAAAGATACGAGATCCTGAAATCATGTCTCTTCTTCCATATCTAAACGCTCTCAAAACTTTGGAAAACTTCTCAAACATCTCGAACGAGCAACGAATAGGACGATCCGGGAAAGAATTGGGAGCGAGATGACAACTGGTATCCTTCCCTCTATACGTAACAAATATCTGAATCTAATTAAACTCATTTTCAAGTAAAAGCGTAGCTTATTCATTAAAAAAAAATCGCAAAGCGGCCGGGATCAAAAGGCACACGCTGTCAGTCCCGAAAACATAAATATGACCATACTCAGCAAAAATAAACAGCCTACGAGGCTAGTCTCGAGGCCGACAAAAATCCAATATACAATGCCATTGGTAGCAACATGCCAGATAATGTCTACACGACACACAGCTAACCCATAACTCAGGAACGAACTACGAAAGGCTTGATCCCTTTTACAAGGGTACATAGGCAGCCTTCACAAGGCGCAGTCCCAATCCTACTACATTCCGATCTTTGAGGAATAAGTAGACCACCTTCACTGGACCTTTCCAAACATTAATTCCGCCTAACTTACCAAACCTACCAAACCACTCGCTAGAACCTTACGATTCTAACGAGCTTGGGGCTAACTATTGGGGTCAAAATCGGTTACGACGAAATCAACATCAGAAACCTACCGAGAAAATGTGCCCTTTGTGTAAGAAAGAGATAATGTCTCGAAAAAAGGGGAAACGGAGGAGATCAGGGTCGAATATCGACTGACCACAAAGGAGCGATCTTCACAGATAAGTCATCCAGAAATTTTTGTCCAAACACCGCGGGTAAACGTATCCCCGAACAACAATACGACAAAACGACTAGAAGACTCGATCATCTAACTCCCCGGACAAAGAAGATGGCCGAGCAAGACGTCCAGCTTGTTAAACGGGCAAACCAAGAAACATGGGCCGACCAACTCGCCTGTATGGCGAGTTGGACCGTACGGACCGACCAAATCCCCCGTATGGCTATTTGGACAAGTCCAACTTGCCACACATGCAAGTTAGACGGCTCGAACCAACCAACTCGCCATACGGGCAAGTTGGACGGCAAGAGCAATCTGATTTGCTCGTTTGGCAAGTCGGATCAAACTATTCATTTTCACCTCGTCCTCGTTAACTCCCTCTTTCGATACTTGATCGAACTTATTTTTGTTCCGTATCGATAAGGATTGACATTGGAAATTTACCGAACGAACTCGTTTTCTCGGGAAAAGGATCGGGTAAATCGTATGAGACGGTAACGGTTAACTAAACACCTAGCGTCATACGCTCCATTCAAAAGATCCTAACTCTCGGACGACATCGTTTTAGCAATGCTCTTTCGATAAAATCGTAGAAACGCCTAAGTTAGAAAACAGCCCGATGGAGACTAAAGCTTGGCCAAAGGCCCACTCGCGATTTGAATTAAAGCCCAAATTTGTGATGGTTTATCATTTATTTTGCAGGAAGTGATAAATGTTAAGTTCAGAAGATAAATGTCAAGATCGGAGGATAAATGTTAAGTTCAGAAGATAAATGTCAAGATCGGAGGATAAATGTTAAGTTTCCGAAGATAATCTTGAAGATCGAAGAAAAAAAGGAATATTTCCGCGAAGCGATAAATTCGACCAAGGGCAGAAGGGGAAAGAGCAAACTGCCTCTGGAGGAGTATATAAGGACTTTGAGGATGATGGTACAGAACACAGATGAAAATCTCCAATGAGAGCAAACATAGCTGAGCACTAAGAGCATTTAGGCAAATTTCCGTTTTTGTTATTCGAGCTGCGACTCAACTAGGATTTTGTAGTCTTAGGTTATTAGAACTAGGGATCTCACTAACAGCTCTCATAGCCAAGGATCTTATCCTGTTTTAAACGCTCATATGAAAATTGGGAATAAGACATGTATTTGCTCTCTTTTTGATTCTTATTTTACTTTTCGATCTACATTTCTTATTCTGACTTATTGGAGTTTTTTTAGCAGAGATCCGAGACCTCTGGGAAACTAGGGTTTACCATGCGTTCCTAATTCAACAGAAATCGACAGTGAGAATTTTGGTTCTCACACACACACAAGGAAACTTAGATCAATCAATAGATTATGCGATAATATGAAAAGATCGATCAAAAACTACAAAGGAAAACGAGAACTCTTCTTCCAGTGTAGCTCTGATACCACTTAACACACTCTTAGGATGCTTCTCTGGAACGTATGGATAGATCCTTGCACAAACGAGCCATAAAACTCAAGTTTACCAGGGTTTGTGGATCGATTGGTGAAACAAAGAGGTGCGGATGGACTCCTTGATACTCCTAGGAAACTAGATCGGATATGACACACCAAACTAGAACCCTTAGTCGCCGGATATGACTCACCAGCAATCTCTCACACTCGACAAAGAGAAGAGAGAAAAGAGAAGACAAAAGGTTTAGATAAAAGACTGCTTGTCTACGGAATGAGGGTTGCAAGTGTTTAAATAGAGAAACCAAGGAACACGCTCCTTAGGTTTCAAAAATATCATGACATAATAACTATACTTTAAAACATAACATAAGATAAATAGATAGAGTAGTCTTCTTAGGCTTGGACCGACATTAGCACCTAGGAGATGTGTAAAGAAGCTTGTGGCCTCTTTAAAAACCTTCCTCCGTAAAACCTCTTTGGGACAAAACTGAGAGCAAGGAAAAGAGCACACACAAGTACTTTGCCTAAGTATTGATTCAGCTAGATGAGGAGATAGCTTGAATGGTGATCAAGGTATCTCGGATCATCAAGCTTTGTCCAATACATTCTTCTTGGTTCTAGAACGAGTCATGGGACCTTCTGGAATGGATAAGGCATCTTCATCAGCTGGTTGGTCCATGGGTGCATTCATGGATACGTCATCTTCCTTGTTGAGCTGGTCCATGATCACGTCAAGACGTTGATCTTGCCTTGTCGCCCACGGGTGACGAGACTCAAGGGTTGTCTCCTCGCCTTTGGGCGAGGACACATTGATCGTGTCTCATCACCCATGGTGCCAGGCGACGAGATTTGGAACCAGTCTCGTCGCCCGTGGGCGACAAGAATTTGAACGTGGCTCAGTTATTTTCCCCAATGTTTGTAACCTCGCGTACTCAAAAGCTTATTCTGTTGGATACTTCCAAAGTTATTTTGAGGCAAGCTCCTTTAAAGGAGGGTTTAGCAATCCTAGGCATTTATTTTGAGGTTACCGTTTTTTACCCCAACTGAACTCGATTTGCCATGCTTTTATTTCCGCGAGTAATCTAGAGTTACTCCGTGATTTCGGGTAGAGCAAGTTTTAAGTTTTCAAAAAGCTTTCTGAAAACGTCTTTTGGTCGAACCCTTACGTGTTGAGATTTTTCCCACTTTGTATCGAGACGAATTTTACGGGGTTTGTTAGATTCTATCGTTGCCCTTTCTGTTAAGACAGAGAAATCACGAGCTCGTTTCAGTATTCTTCTTGTGGCAAAGGTTCGCGACTAGGTTTTCCACTTTCTTGAGTACTGGGCGTTTGCGCAAGCATTGGCCATATGAGCATTCAGTGCTGGAGTTATTTTTCTAGAGTTGTTGCGAGGTGTGATTTTGTATTTCGTAGTCCTAGACATTGTTTTGATCAAGCGTTTTGCGGCTGTGAGTTAGAGTAATCCACCCCCTCCTAGAAACAAACCGTGGAACTGATATTCTCACTGTCGATTTCCATAATCAGAGGAAAGCAAAGAATACCTTACTTTCCTTGGGGTCCAAATTCTCTTCGAAAGCCAACGACAAGTGACCAAATAAACGCAGAGAATGTAGTAAGATAACAAAAAAAATTAGAAAACGTAGATCTTTATTTTGAACTCACGTAAGAGTGTTGCGATCAATGCAATATAAAAGCTTTCAGCCGCAAGCGCTGTCGGCGTTTTTTTAGTTCTAGCCACCTAAACCTTAAGCCTAGTTGAGTTGCAGCTCGATAATAAAAGACAAAAAAGAGATACGAAAAGGTTTTGATTTATTTCGGACAGGAACTTATGGAAGGCTGCATGTATACCCCTTTTGAGGATCAAGGTGAACGAAGTTCAGTTAAAAGAGTGGAACAAGAGATTGAACTGCATGTGCTAGTTCTTCTAGTAATCTCGGGCAAGTCATAGAAACCGAGCTTTTCGAGAATATAGCCTGAGGTTCTAAGTGCAGAGATTTCTAAGAGTTAAAATATTGTCCGGTGCTCCTTGCCTTGGCTCTCTTTATATATGCCTCCAAGGTTGCCATCTTTCCTGATTCAAGTTTATCTCTTTTCGGAATTCTTCCTTATCTTCTCAAGATTCATGATTATCTTGGAAACGTCACATTTACCCAAGTTGAGTTAAACCGTCATTAAATTTTGACATGTTCTCATATTTGTCGTCTATTAGGCCGTTTCGGTCTTTTTGACGACTTATGCGTTTTTACGATTGTTGTCGGAGAAAGCGTCAATTTTATTGATATCCGTTTTCTATTTCGTTGGTCTTACAATCTGAAATAGATCAGTTAACTAAGTGAAGGATATGATGGTGTCGAGGTAACCTATATCATATTGACGCTTGAATTAAACTTTTACAAGAAAACATGTGTTGCTTGTTTTCTTCGTAAAATTTCAACAGAAACTCTGATTGGGACGAAAAGTAAGACGTTTCGATTGGGACCCGAATGAGAACATAATGGTGTCGCCTAATGGCGGTCAGGAGGAGGTGTATCTGCCTGTTTGTGGGAAGGAAGAGAGGAGAGATAGTTGAGGGCGGCCAGGAATGAGGAGAGAGAGTTGAGGGCGACCAGGAAAAGGCGTGGCCGCCGAGAAAAATTGTGGTCGCCCTGTGGGGGCCAAGAAGGGTTGTGGTCACTCCGTGGGAATCTAGAAGGATCCTGGCCGCGCTGTGGGCGCTGGAAGGGTCGTTGTCGCGCTGTGGGCTCCGAGAAAGGTCGTGGTTGCCCTTTGGGCGCCGAGAAGCGTCATGGCCGCCTTGTGGGCACAGAGAAGGGTTGTGGCCGCCTTGTGTCTGCCGAGAAGGGTTGTGGCCGCCCTGTGGGTTCCGAGAAGGTTTGTGGCCTCCGTATGGGCAACGAGAAGGGTCGTGGCCGCCCTACGGAAGATTATTTCATTGGTTGTACTAAGATATTTTCCACGGAATATTTCATGAATTTGTTTGACGGAGATTGTTTTTGTAAAAGTCGTCATTTATCGAAAAAACCTTCTTGAAGAATGTTTATTCCGATCTTTTCATTTTTGACAGAAATTCTTGTATTCCTTTTCCGGGATGAAATATACGAAATTTGTTCTTGTATCCTTATGAAAACTGGTTTGGGTTATGCGGTATAGTTTCTTTGACATTTCCAGCTAATATTTTCTTAAGGCACAATTTCTCGGAGGATTTTAGCCATGGATTTTTCCATGACCGATTTTGACCCCAACAGTCTTCCCCTAGTGCCAGTGGATTATCTCTGCCCATGTTTGAATTTTCATTGCGTTGCTTTCTAATTCCCCCACAAACTGCTCCAGTGATTTAATCTGAATTAGGCACGTACTGGATGTGTACATGAATTCAGTGGTGGATTATTTGAAAGATGTTTATTGATTTATCAAGAGATGGATTACAAGATAAAATACAAAGAATTTATGAGAATTAGGTCAACTCGGCAAGAATAAGATGACTTATGAAAATCCTAGTTCTTGTGCCGAGAAGTGTATGTTTGTGGATACCCCCTCCTCGTCTTCGGTCTTCTCCTTTAATAAACAAATACTTTCTTTTTGTCTTTAAATCGGAGAAATCTTGGACCGCCTTTTCGACTAAGTGGGTCGAATTCAATTTACTATGGGGCCATGTCTGAGGGATGTTATCCATCTCCAACACTTAGCATGATACATTGTAAGATATACTCACAAAGGCATTCAGCAGGAGTTTTATGGATTTCTTTGTAAGTTAACCATTTATGATTAACATACTCCAACTTGAGAGGATAGTAAGATATGTCTTTAAATCTGATACTTATATACTTTGAACATAAATACCGATTTCTAAATTTTATCTCTGTAAGCTTTTTATTTTGTGTATAAGTTTAGAGTTATCTAATAAGTTTTCAAAGTATATTCACCATAAGGTCCAAGTAATACAAGTTGATGTTCAGAATTTCGATGTGATTGAGACATTAAACAAGAGAACTGCAACCAAACCATACTAAAACATATGTCTTATGGTACTGGAGGACATAACACTACAAGAAAATATAGGCATTACGACGGTCATATAAGTAGTTAATTTGACGTAAATGGAGGGTTACGACGAATTAACTACAATCAAAGTTTCATCATACATTTCCCGTCGTACATAAATCCTTTTTTAGCATTACGATAAAATACTTTTGTCGTAAAGATGATAAAAATAATTCCTTGTTATTAACATATGAGGTAAAGTTCCATCATAAACTCCTTGTATATATTCGTTGTAAAGTAGTCGTGACATTTTGAAATTAAATTGTGGTTCTCTGTTCGTAAAGTTTACGCCTAATTTACAAGGAGGCAATGTTAAATCCTCTCAACCTTTTACTGAGAATTAACAAGGGTTGAATTTGATAAATATTCAAATTAAATTTTATAATAATAAATAAAAATAAATATAAAAATCTAAAATACAAAGTAACTTGCGGTTCAGGTCCTCAATGTAGTTTGAGATTTTCATGTCCGTTCTTCTCTCTAACTCCACCTTATCATATGTGGAAACAGTGAGCCGATCTGGAATTTTGAGTTCATGGCGTCTAATATGCATCATCCTTGCATTTGCGGGTTTCTAACCGCAAAAAATGTTGAGAAAACCTTCAATGGATGCCAAGCGAGCTTGTGTCGCTTCCTAATCAGAGAGCAGCCAAGCAGACTCCTCATCCCGTATCTGGGAATAAGACAATGTGTCCCTTGGGATATCGCTAACATATTCTATAACGTCCGTCCCTTTTTAGGGACAACCTTGCAAAAAAGGAACCAAAATAAGTTAAGTTAAATTGTATCAAATTATTAAATAAAAATAATAATTAACGTAAATAGTTAAAACTAGTGAAAATTAATATTTACCTCCTCGATATTTTGTCCACCTTCTGTGTGGACAATATGACATGTAGCTTATCTCGAGACTGCTGCGTCAGCTGCCTCTGGCGCACATCAATATGAGCAGCCACATCGTTGTAAATCTTCTCGGACCTAGGATCCACAAAACTTACACTTTGGGTCTGGTGGATGGCCTTAATAAGGACATAAAAATATGGTAGTGCTCCTGTATTTTTGACCTAAAAGTAAATTGAATGTTAGAAATAAATTAAATATAAAAAAGAAAAAAAAATTATTGAAAACACTTACGGTCTCTAAATGAACAACGATGTCGGGGTTTTTGCTAGTTGTTTGAAGCATCGACAAATTATCGTGTCCATCCCTCGTCATACGAGAAGTGGAGCACTGTAAGGCAACTCAGACGTTACGACGAATGTGAGTTGCGATGAACTTACTAAGACCCGCCTTTCTGTATTACGATGAACTTACGAGTATTGTATCTGAATCCATAAAATCCGAGTCCCTAAACCCCAATTCCCTTAACATTATCCTCTTACAATTTTTCCCTTAACCCCAGTGTCCCATATATTATCGCCTAAACCCCTTTTTTATTTTAACCCTAGACTACAATTTTCTTATTCCTTTAACATGGTTTCCTAATCCCAAGTCCTTATATTTCGAGAACATTTATCATAATAGGAAAAAACACACATGCATTAAGTCTGAAACTCATTTATATACAAAAAATTACATCATTCAGGTTCATCATTCGAGTTATCATCATCACTACACTAATCATCACTTTCATCAGACTTGTCTTCACCAGCTTAATCAGTCATTCCTTTGGAAAGATCCTTGTATTCACAGTTATGCGGGTCAATAACAATGATGTTTGTTCAGGTGCCTCGACTTCCTTGATACATTGCAAAGGTGGTTATGCTCCACCGACTATACAGCCATGATGTGTAACTTTGAAAAAAAGATAACAGAGTTATTCCAGAATCTTTGTTCTGAGGGTACGAAATGAAGTTAACTTGGTCTACTTGCAAAGCTAATACGAAAGACTCAAACTTGTTGTATCTTCCTCCAGAATTGATATCAACATCAACAACACCAAATTTGTTCAACGAAACACCTTTTGATGATGGGGTCGAACCATTAAAATTTGAAGAGGACGACGCATTTTAGCTACACTAACCCCAAAAATTCCATTTGAATAATCTCTTGCAAGACCCTGTAGAAATTTGTTTCACCTTTCTCACATATTCCGTAATTACTTGTCGCCTGACGCCTTTGGTACTCGTTTGTATGAAAAGTAAAGCTTTGTGTGAAATCCATAGGGTATGTGGTGAACTTAACCAATTCGTGAAACCCTAGGGGGTAATATGGGTCGTCAAAATCAACCTACAAAAATAAATACAACGTTAAACACATATTATATTAAAGGTTGAGATGTAAGGCCGTAAAATTGAGGAACATATAGTACATGAGTCCTCAACCACTTAACAAAGTGTTGATGTTTCTGTTTGTTCAGATCAGTTGTGGATATTCTCAGTATTGATTCTTCAGCTTGAGTAACAAATAAGCTGCAAAAATTACGTTGTATAATTAACTGGTTTGATATATTTATATATAAATTTCGCATGTTACCTTTAAAATGAATCCATTAATGTATCCTCGCAGTTGAGCATAATATAAGTGTGGGAACTATGGTAGTATTCTTGACTCGACCACCAAACCTCTTTCAGTTTTTCTCGAAACCGTCCAATTTGACAAAAGTTGTTTAAAACACTGTCAACTGAATATGTTGGTGTGACGCCACCTTCATCATATCTTCATGGACCTCTTTGGTACAAAGTAGTACAATGTGAAATGAGATGTTTCTTCTGTCAAACTTCCAGCAACTATGGAACCTTCCACCTTTCCACGGTTTTCAGCTTTTGCTTTCAATATTTTCATCGATCGCTCGTATGAGTACATCCACCAGAAATGAACAGGTCCACCAAGTAATGCCTCTTACATAAAGTGTATTAGGAGATGTTCCATGAAATCAAAAAATTCGAAGGAAATATCTTCTCCAAGTTGCATAATAAGATCAAAATGTTATCATGACATTGTTGGATGACATCTTGTTTATGTGTGTGTGCTCAGATCCCTGAAAAATGCTCCAATGGCTTGTATATTTCAAAATAAACCCATTAGTAGTTAGTTAATTGTGAAAGTAATTAATGAAATTGGTAAATAATATTTACCTGCAAAGGTGACATGGTGTGTTTTATTGTTCTAGCAAGATATAAATATCCTAAACAATTAACTATCAAAATAACCCTAATCTTAAAACAAAAATAATATTCTTGCCAAGAGAGATCATGTGTAGTACTTAAGGATCTAATCCACACATAGCAATGACACATAATAGATTTCTTATTTCTAAAGACTAAGCTAGGTGAATATATATATTAGTGGTGAACAATTAATTAAGGAAATATTTTTTATCAATAAGTAGGGATGCAATATAGAAATATGTTGATAATGCAAATATGAAAATATGTTAATAATGCAAATATGGAAATATGCTAATAAACTAACTAGATGTAAATGTAAGTACGATAAAATTAGAGTTTCAAGCCTAATGGAAATGTAAATATTCTAGAACTCAAATATTAACTATTTTGACCCATTTAACTCCAACTTTCATATGCGAGCAAAAGGAAAGATCATTGATCGACGGCTAAGGCCTGATGTTGATTGACAGTGAAATCAAAAGGAAGTGTGAACGAGATTTGATAATGCCACCTGACTTATTAGACAAGCTCTCGCATGCGCCAAACAGCCTAGTTCAATGGAGTTTATTCTGGCACAGAACCTACTCTCATAGTCGTCCATGTCCTACTTTTGAGATCCTAGTTAGCTACTCTAGAATGCAAGCATAAAGCACAACTCAATTAATGGATATTAACTTAACCTATCAATCATACTTTTGGGCTAATCCATGATTGATGTCATTCAACCCTAATTCTAGTTGATAACTACTCAGACATGATTAAAGAAAGGACAATAGTCTGAATATAATGCATATATAGAATATTGGGGTTCCAATACAAATCTCCCTAAGGAGTTATGAATTTTCTCCCCTAAAAACCCTAAAACTATAATAGAAAACTAAAACTCCTTGTGCACAAAACTCTGCACTTCATGCACACCATGCACTTTTCAATACATAAGGCATAAATATAAAAACCCTAAAAGTTATGTCAAAACTCGTCTAGGGTATTTTCGTCATTTGTCTCTAACTTGGGCTTTGAATTGGATATCTGCGATTTAGACGTGTATCGATGGAGAGTGTGCAACATCGATCGACCTTGGTCTTTTAACATCGGTCGACACCAAGATTGTGACGTCGATCGACGACTGTCTTGTACTTTGAACCCCAATATTCTATGGATTCTTCTCTTATAAATGTTCTAAAACCTCCAAATATCTCCATATATCTCTATAACGTTCCTTGACCTGTAAATACTTCGAAACATATCCTAGACACACATAATTATATCCTAAATAGAGCCTATAACATGGCCTAAAACTGGTAGTAAATAGTCTATATCAACTCCCCCAGACTTAACATTTTGCTTGTCTTCAAGCAAACCAAGCCTGTAAAAAACATTTTGAAAAGCGGAGACTCACATAATGTCTAAGTATAACTGCCACCCCACTTTGTTGCAACCGCATCCTATCCAGTCAACTACAGATAAACTTTATATACCCTATCCAAGTATAGCAACCAGATCCAGTCTACTAACAATTTAGCAAATACTAGTCTGACTCACCCTTCTACTGATTTCATTTCTTTGCATAAAATAAAAGTGTATGCTTTGCCTTGGGAGTATCGATCAAATGACACATGGACTCTTACCTCTGCAAGTATCTGAACAACTAGGCCACAAAGTCGTCTCTGATTCCTTTGTTCCCCCTTTTTCTCTCTGAATCTTTTTAGCTCATAAACTTAATGGAAAATGATGCTGATACAGTCCATCTTACCATCTTATTTTCGATTTTCTTCTTCTTTTGTTTTTTATTTTTTTCTTTTGCTTTTCGGGAACATTTGTAGGCGAATAGTGGGGTCATCGGCAATGTACATACCCTTCGCTTCCATCAATGAGTGATCGTTCCTCCGAATTAGAATAGTGGAGTCATCGGTAATGTACCTACCCCTCTGCATCTCGGGAATTCAACTCAATCTTTTAAGCTTTTAGGTAGATGCTGAAGAGAGAGAGAAGGGAACCAAAGGTGCAATGACTTGTACCAACAAACTTGCAGAATAAATCCGATCCGTGTATACTAAGCCCCAAGGCAAGCATATAATGCCATGATTAATGTTGGAAATCAGCTTCGGTTCCTTCAAAATTTCTAAGCAAGTGTTATATATTGGCAGGATGATCCACTTTGGTAACTCTAGTAATATCTACAAAAAAAACTTCTAAGAATGGTGCTAAGTGCGGTTAGTCGATAATAAATTTTGATCATAGTCCCCTTCTTGACTCAATAAAACTTTTTGAAAAACTTATATATATATATATATAGTAAATAAGGCTCAAAATAAATCAAATAGCATTAGCGAACCTCCCCCAGACTTAAATTACACTGTCCCAGTGTAATATGTCCCGGACTGGCTAGGAAAAATTAAATCATAAGTAAAAAGATTAGGTAGAAAACTCGATACCTCTCTCTATAAGAGAGAGTCAATCGATGGTAGGCATGAGGTGTCGATCGATGGTCGTGATCCATTGTCGACTGATGGCGCCTCTATGGTGTCGATCGATGGTGGACTAAAATAGTCTACAAAACAAAGTAGAACTTAAAATGAATAGTAATATAACTAAAAGCAAAATAAAGACTTACTAAACAGTGAGTTGTCTTCGACGCAGCACTTCGTTATAGTCTTAAGCTCGACGTTGTGAACTTTTTGACTAGTATGGAGGTGGATACACACTTGGAAAACAAGTGTCTACATCTTCTTTATTCTTCTGAAACCATGTACCAATGAAGCTCCTCATTGCCTCATCTCTTCTGGTTTTCTCATTCCGTATAACCTCTCTAGCAACCTCCATTAAAGGTATTCTCCTTTGTAAGTTCTCAACACTACGCTCTAGCATTCTAAGTCTGGCAGCTGTAATATCTGATATGTCCTCTAAAAGCTGAGAAATATCTTCGTTCATCAGGCTCTGAGAAAAAGCAATCTCATCGAACCTATCGTCCAATTGTGTTTCTACTGCGGTCTTCTGTCTGTTGGCTTTAGTGTAGATTGATTGCCTGATGATGTCGTCGATCGATGCTCTGCTCCAATCGCATGTTGTCTCTGAAAAGTATCCAAATCGTGCTTCATCTCATCCATGCATGTAGTCAAACCGGTTAGGCAATTGTCTATAGGATAGTAGACATCATCCAGTCTCTTGTAGAAATCATCCAGTGACATTTCTTGAGCTTTGTAGATCTCATGCACTATATCGTCAATCTCTGCTCTGCTGTATGTCCTTTGATTCTTCATAGACATAGCGTTCTTTGATGAATGTTCTGGTAAATATATGTAGCTCTGCTAAAACATGTTAGCTCTCTCTAGAATAGCTTGGATGTCTTCGGCTTGCACATTCACTGCTCTTTTGTCTGTAGCTCGTGCATTACCATTCTCATCTCTTTGGATGCCATAATCATCTTTCTTTTCCCAATGGAAAAATCTTCTGCCTTTAGCATAAAAAGCTCTTGTACCTTTCTCAAAACGCCAGACGATCGATGGTGGTTTGATCCAATCGATCGATTGTTGACCTCCTGAAGTATAGGCATTGGAAGGACGAAGTTTGTGTATCTGCAGAAAGGTGTTGTCGATCAATGCTCGATGGATGTTGTCGATCGATCTAGGATGCTTGTAAGTGTATGGAACATTACATATTGTCTCGTTATTCTGCTCCTCAATGGGTTGGTTATCGATCGATGCTCCATCTTCTGACTCTTCATTGAACTCATAATTGCAGAAGCATGTGGCCACAAGTTTTTCATTACACAATTCAATCAGACTAGCCTTGTTCTTATTCTTAATAGGTTAACAAAAAATATTTTGATCAATTACAGATATATACAACCTGTTTAATTGCATATTGCAGATAGCTCCCATGGTAGCCATGAATGCTCTCCCATGGTAGCCATGAATGCTCTCCCAAGTAGTAGTGAAGAGTTCCAATCTATTTTGATGTCCATCACGTGGAAGTCTGCTGGGACTAGGGTATTGTTAATCTGTACTGGAACATCTTTTACCATCCCTCCTGAGTTCACTTTTGAGCAGTCTAAATATGTGAAAGAATCATTGCGGGGTTGCACTTTCAGGTTCAGCTCCTCTACCATAGTTTTTGGCATAATGCTCACTGATGATCCAGTATCACATAGGGCGTTGGGGTATTCGTTGCCCTTGATGAAGCATGGAACCACCAATTTCCCAGGATCACTTTTCTTCTTCAGACAGGTCCTCTGTTTTATCTTCTCTCTAAGATGGTTGAACATGATCTTTATATAATTGCATGTCTCCCTTGTTTCCCTGAAAAACATCCACAACCTATGAGTATAATAAGCTACATCAAAAGGAGTATCCAAAGGAAATTTAAAAATTCTTTTGACAAAGCTATCCATCTCCTTTTCATTGGCTTTTCTGCGTTGATGTTTGGGGATCTTTTGCTTCCTCTTGGAGTGTCCCTCATATTCTCTATCAAGATCCATAGCTTCAGACATGTTAGTATTCTGTTTTAACTGTTATGGTTGGACGCACAATCAAATTCGCAGTGATGCTTGGCAGTCGAACCGGTTTTCTCATCTGTCGATCGATGCTCAGGTCGCATTGTCGATCGATACCTTTGTCTCTCTATCGGTTGATTGTCTCATGTCGGTGTCGATCGATGTTAGTTGATTCACATGAAGCTACTGATACTGTAGTAATCGTTTTCGATCGATGCTTATTGCTTGGTATCGATCGACACCAATGTGAACTGTCGGATGACATGGAACTTTCCACACAAAAGCCTCCTTCTTGGAGATTTTCCCTACAACTCTGTCAACCATTGCTTCGATCTTGCTTTCTTGAGTTTATGGAGGAGGATTCTAATAGTAAGAAGATCCATAAGTTTTGTTGTTGTTGAAGGGTTTTCGCTGTGAACCCTGATTAAAGTTACTCCTTTGATCATTCTCATACGAATTCATGTTGAAACCTGAATTCCCTTGTCTCTGGAAACCATTCCCATCAATGTAGTTCACATCCTTTTCTTCAGTCTCATCATCTCCATATTCTATTGCTTCTACTTATGCAAAAGTGACCTGCTTCCTGAAGAATTCTCAACATTGTCCAGTTTTGCGTTGATCTCTTCAATATGCTCCTTGTTCAAAGCTAGAGTTGATTTCTTCCTTTCAAAGTTTGTGTTCTTGGTGCTGCTGTTGGATGCCAGAATCTCAATCAATCTTTTAGCTTCTTCAGAAATTTCCTTCACTAGTTGTGTTCAAAGCCATTTGATACTATAATCCAATACCTCTAAAGAAGTGCTGAGAAGTTGCACTTCGTTGAACCCGTGATATGGACAATCTCTCAGGTGTGATTTGAATCTGATCCATGAGATTCTGAAAGATTCTGAAGGTTCTTGTGAAAAAGTAGCAATCTTGCTCCTCAGATCTTCTACTCTTGCGTCATCAAAAAATTACACAGGAAAGCGTTCTTGATGTCAATCCAGGATGTCAGTGATCCTGGTGGTAACTGTTTTAGCCAATATGAAGCTTCTCCAGCGAGTGAGTACTTGAAAAGCTTACAAAAGAGATAGTCTTCGGGGACACCATTGGCTTTGATAGTAGTCACTAGATCCACAAATCGCTCCAGATGATTCATAGGGTGGTCATGTTGCAACCCATGGTAAGGTGTTTGTGCTACATGTCCGAAGAAAATGGGCTTGATTTCAAAATTGTTTCTCTGAAAAGCTGGAGGACGAATGGTGGATATGTTGGCGTAGAACTGGTTTGGACGGTTGTAGTCAGAAAGTGTTGTATGAGCAGCTTGGGCATTACCTTCAGGTTGAGCTGCTGCTGCGTCTACTTCTGCCTCTGTATCAGGGATTATGGTCCTCTGATCATCTATCTTTTGACATACTGCCTTACGCAGATGGTTGTCGAGGTCATGTAGGTTTCCATTCTCATCCGAGTCAATATTGAAGTCGCAACCATCCGAACTCGTCTGCTTCGGTCGATCGATGCGGGTAAGTTGATGTCGATTGTTGCCATGTGATCAGTGTTGGTCGATGCTCGATTTCTGATGTCGGTCGATGCTCGAGTTCTTATTTTGGTTGATGTTGTCCGTAAAGAAGTGTTGGTCGACGCGGTATAGGTGTTGTCGATCGATGCTTGTTGTCTTTCTTTGTAGATTGTACGTTCGAGTTTGTCGGGGTCAGAGAATAATCGTTTTTGTCCTTTATTGCTACTGGTGCTTCTTTGCATGTACCTTAAAAACATAGGAAAAGAAAAATTAGTAACTTGAAAAGTAGTAACAAACCTAGACTAGATCTTAGAAACTAAATCTAATGGCGATCAATGCTCCCCGGCAATGTCACCTAATTTGACATGGTGTGTTTTATTGTTCTAGCATGGTATAAATATCCTAAAGAATTAACTATTAAATTAACCCTAATCTTAACAATAAATAATACTCTTGCCCTGAGAGATCATGTGTAGTATCTAGGGATCGAGACCACAGAGAGCAATGACACACAATAGATTTCTTATTTCTAAAAACTAAGCTAAGTGAATATATATATTGGTAAACAATTAATTATGGAATTTATCAAGAAGTAGAGATGCAATATGGAAATATGTTGATAATGCAAATATTAAAATATGTTAATAATGCATATATGGTAATAAATTAACTAGATGTAAATATAAGTATGCTTGATCTAGGGTTTCAAGCCTAATGGATTATAGGGAATATGAAGCACGGAAATGTAAATACTACTCAAATATTAATTATTCTGACCATTTTAACTCCAACTCTTGTATGCGAGCAAAACGAAAGACCATCAATCGACGGCTAAGGCCTGATGTCGATCGATGGTGAAATCAAAAGGGAGTTTGAACGAGATTTGATAAGTCCACCAAACTTATTAGACCAGCTATCGCATGCGCCTAACAACCTAGTTCAATGGAGTCTATTCTAGCACAGAACGTACTCTCGTAGTCGTCCATGTCTTACTTTCGAGATCCTAGTTACCTACTCTAGAATGCAAGCATGAAGCACAACTCAATTGATAGATAACTTAACCTCGCAATCCTACTTTTGGACTAATCCGTGATTGTTGTCATTCAACCCTAAATCTAATTTATAACTACTCAAAGATGATTAAAGAAAGGACAATAGTCTGAATATAGTGCATATATAGAATATTGGGGTTCCAATACAAATCTCCATAGGGAGTTATGAATCTTCTTCCCTAACAACCCTAAAACTATAATAGAAAACTAAAACTCCTTGTGCACAAAACTCTGTACTTCATGCACACCATGCACTTCTCAATACATAAGTCATAAATATAAAAACCTTAAAACTTAGGTCAAAACTCGTCGTGGGCATTTTCGTCATTTGTCTCTAATTTGGGCTTTGAATCGGCTGTATGCGATTTGGACGTCGATCGATGGCAAGTGTGCAGCATCGATCGACCTTGGTCTTTAACATCGGTCGACCCCTAGGTTGTGACATCGATCGAGGACTATCTTGTACTTCGACTTCTTAAATGATCATCTATGGATTCTACTCCTCTAAACGTTCCAAAATGTCCAAGTATCTCCATATATGTCCAAAACGTTTCTGGACCAGTAATTACTCCAAAACATATCCTAGAAACACATAATAGACCGTATATAGAGCCTATAACATGGCTACAACTTATCATAAATAGGCTATATCAAATAGGTTCTTGTATATTAGTTGGAAACAACTCAACAAATACAAACGAAAGTAGTCATCACGTAAACACATGACAATCATGACTCTTCATCCCTGAGAACTTTTGATCTTGTTCAAAATATCTAGAGAGATTTGAAACATAATAATCGGGAAACTTCACTTATGATGTCACTCAGTTGAACAACACCAACTTTGCTTTTGATGACAATCTGAATATGGTAACTAGAACTTTCTTGTTGCTGTTGATATGTAACTCACTTCTTGATCAAATATCAGGTAAGTTCAACCTTTATTTATGTTGTCTTTTGTATTTTCTTGAACGTTCAGTATTTTATTCAGGCTGTTGTCGGAAAAATTCTCCTCTATTTACCGCACATCAAGGTTGTGGCGCAAAAGAAGTTTATTCTACTCAGAATATACACTTCTTATGCCAATTATGACTAATTTGCTCTTCAATTTGTTCTCCGCCCAAAAATGTCTTGTTTCTTCGGTATGAATGGTAAGGGCGGGGGGAAATCGACGATGACAATCAAACTAACATGTCTTCATTCATACTTCATTTGAAACCCATATGTCATTCCAAGAAAATATGGACAAGATAACCTCTGATTTGTTGATCCACAATGAATATTTGTCTCTCAGACATTTCAAATGGTCTAAATCTATTTTTTCATAACCCATGATAAACATTTCAAATATTTCTAACGAAATGTGGGTGTATCGTAATGAAATGTTTCCACACTCTTCCATCTGATTGATAACTGACTTCTCGATCCGTCTGGAAATGTTCAGTGTGTCATCTTATCGCTCCAGTAATCCTCTCATATTGATATAATATTTTCAACATGTTGTAATTGGTAGGTACCACATCCTTTGGTACGGAACCCTATTTCAGCCATGTCTTTCGGTTTGATCCGTGGCTTTTTGCAGAAGCGATACTCTATTAGCTTCTCTGCAATCAACCATCATCTGTGAAGGCAACCTAAGACTATAAAACACATTTCTGAATTTTATAATAAGAATCATGTTGGAACCAAAATTCACACCGTCGATTTCCGTAAATTAAGGAACGTCAAGAAACCCTAACTTTCCTTGAGGTCCCGAATTCTCTGCGAGAGCCAACGACATGTAATCGAATAAATGCGGAAAGTATGAAAAGATAACAAAACAAATTTAGAAAACAATAGATCTTTATTTCAAATTCGAGTACGAGTGCTCCAGAGACAAAAGAGTACATGAAGTTTGTCTGGAAACGGGATCACAAAGGAATCGTATAACACAAGTAGTAAAATGAGACTAAGTTTGCTAACTCTACCACCTATGTCTAGAGAAACCTATGTGGTTGTAACTCACTTAGTAATATACAAAAAAAGATGAGAAACGTTTGAAGGATTTGAGACTGAACCTTAAGAAAGGCTGCCTACATACCCCTTTTGAGGATCAAGTCAGACGTAGTTCAATTAAAAGAGTGAACCAAGAGATCGAACTGTCGGAGCAAGTTTGTCTGGTAATCGAATGAGAGTCATAGAAACCGAGCTTGTCGAGAATAAAGCGTAGGGTTTCTAAGTGCAATGAGTTGTAGAGTCTAAAGAAATCAGAATCATCGAACAAAGATGGAGAAACGTCTGAGAATAACTCTGATGTTCTAGCCACCTAAGTTCTAAGTTCTTCTAAGCTA